>JAECUM010092919.1:182500-245508 GCA_016617855.1 Megalonaias nervosa
AACTATATATATATATATATATATATAACTGTAATTAAAGTTTATAAACTTAACTTATGTTACTTTGGTAAATATTTTGTATTCAAGATTATAATTTTAAATCTAATGTGCATTTCTGAAGGACTACCTCATGCAGACCAGCTCCAGTAGGGTCATCATGTCTGTTAGTCATAGTGTACATGGGCTGGGTCCACTGCCCAATTACAGGTAGGCAAAGAGTTTCAATATAAAATACAAACCTAAATCTGGCTGTCAGACCAAGTGAACATTTCTGGTCAGCGCGTTAAATGGAATTTCATTGCAACATTAGGCTTTGTTACATATGAGCATTTCTGGCTGAGAGTCAAAAACTGGCACATTTGAGTGATGACTGGTGCTTGTAACAGATTTTAGGGCTGTGTAAATAGAGTACTGAACATGCCTAGGTGTATACTGCAAAACCATGACATGCATACAGGATTGCTACAATGTCTACATTCTACTTTATATTGTCTTTTTGCATAACATTTTGCACAACTGAAATGTTATTAGCATGAACAGTCACTCCTCTGCCTTAAATGCCCATTCTACAACCACTCTGTATTCCTGTTTGTACTAGATGAAAAATGCGATAGAAAAGGTCACCATATAATTATTTATTCTACTAAATTATGCATGGTTCTGTATGCCTTATTATTTATGGCTGGGAAATGGTCTAAATAATACTTCAAAACGACATTCAATTTAACATCTTTATTTCAAAATATATTACCTAACGATTTCTTACATCGCTGTTAAAATGTTGTGTCCCAGTCTTTAACAGGACAAAGCCAATAAACTGTCCAAACTTCACTTGCAAAATTCAAGTTTGTCAAGAAACCACGTGAAATTTGAGACCATTAAAGTTAACCAACAAACTTTGAACTCAATATGTTGTTCATGACAACTCCATCAGAAGCAAAGCTAACACAAGCAGTGTGGACCTTAACCCTTGTATCTAACTCTACATCTGTCATCTTACAGATCACAAATACAAGGACATGTACCTAGATCATACCAACAGGCTCATAGCAGCAAATGTTATTTTGAAAACTGAATGCTCTGGATAACTGAATGCTGGTACATCAGTTACATGTTTGACATTTTCATGTACAACAATGACAAATGCTCGATTTTCATGTACAACGACAAATGCTCAATCTGAAATTCCATAAACATCAATAAACGGAATCTATTAAATGGCAAACTTTCATCTCTGAACATGTACTCTGGTAATTTAAACTGCTGAAACAAGGATAACAGAAATATCAGTAGAACCAATAAACCTTTTTTCTTTCAACACTTTTCATCTGGACAATTTTAAGGAATTCATCATTTCTAAGTAAAATCTTTTTAAAACTGCCAATTTTTTCAGGAAATCCTTTTCATATATCTTTATGGCTTGGGCTCAGAGGTAGATACCTGTAAAATAAGAAAACAACTGTTAAGCACTATTAAAAATTTGAACTATATGAGATAACCCCTAAGACACACATACTTAAATCCTGAACATGGTCAGTGCTCTGTAATGGCTACTAGTGTTGTAACTATGTTTCATGTTTATCTACATGTGACATAACATGTCACTGTACAAGCTGAATGGATTAAAAAACTACCTGCTGTTGAAGGAAACTCTGTCAACATTTTTGTATTATAAACATGAATCACCTCACCAACTGGATTGGTTGTGCAATCAGAGTAATACCATTCAGACTTCTGTTGAGATGCATAAATATATGAATTTTTATCATAAATTATTTTACAGGAAATCCTTCAAAAGAAAATTTATGATATTTTGTACAACTTAGTAACATCACCTAAATAAAACAATTACTGTTTGACTTTGTACCTATTGGCTACTTTCTGGATTACTTGATTCTGCATCAAGTACTGAACTTTATTTGGTGGCTTTTTAAGAGCAGCACTTGCATCACTGATGGCAGTTTCTTCCTCAGTAACCTTAAGTTTTGCTTTTATATCTTATTGTCAACATGAATAGAAGTTGGTTTGTAGTACTCACCAACTGGTCCATGACAATGTTGCTTGATATAACAATATTAACAATTTTTAGAATTTCTGTCTGGAAAAAAAGCAATAAAATGGCATCTAGGTTATGATAGAATGAGCAGCTATATTTGGAAACTTAAAAAAAAAGGTTTTTCAAAGGGAAGCACACTCTACTGACCAATACAAATTTCTAAGAATCTAAGATAAAACCATTTCTTCTATTTCACTGCCGAGTGCTGAAACTGTTTGGTTATTTAGTGATTTAGCACCAGGGTACTGGAATAAAGTGCCTTGCCATGTTGTCATTGATGGGGGGGAGGGTAAAGTACTTTTAAGCTCAAGGGAGTGTGTGTGTGTGTGTGTGTGTGTGTGTGTGTGTACCAGAGATATAACAGCTTGGCACAAAGACATGTCCAGTGATTAAATAACTACTGCAAGGGATTACCCATTATCAAATTTCTATTGTTAAAAATGGGGCAAAATTCCTATTCAGTTTCTGACCGTAACATTCTGTACTATCTGAAATAAAATAAACTGTATAATAATTTGGTAAAAAAATAATTAAAATTTCATGCAGCCATTCCAATCTTAACATTAAAAAAAGACCAAAAGACTAAAACATTTTGTCTCATCATCATTGCTGGCCTAATAAGAGTTATTATTCTAGGTGAGGATAGGGGGCTGTCCATTTGGTACGTATGAAAAAAAACATAATCCCCCCCCCATTGCAGGGTGTACTTTTTCCTAACCCCTCCCCAGTGTGTCCATATGCATTTGCTTAGTACCCCCCTTCAAACACTGACAATTTGTTTGCATTTTGAATCAAACGGGAGTTTCTTTAGTAACAATTTGCATGAGCAAGTTCCTATTTTCAATCAACAAATCGAGATGTGATCATTCACTCTGTTTGATAATCTCATCAATTCCACAAATTTTGGAGTTACATTTTTATTTGTTCATTATTTCTAAAAATATTAAAACTGTACATTGCAAGATGACACAATTTTGACTGCATTGCATCATCCATCCTGGAAACCAGAAAGGGGCTCAGGGGCTAATCTACCAGTCATTGCTTACAATTTACTTATCAGTAATATATGTACTATAAAAAAAACTACAAGGGAAGACACTTCTCACCTTTTATGCACAACTTGTGTGGCCATGATCAGACCCGCTTATTATGCAAGTGCAGTATACTGAATGGTTGACTGTCCTCACATTGGCTAAATGAAAATGATGTACTTCACTTATTTATAACTTCTTTTCTAGATGCTTTTCATTTTTAAAATTGGTAAGGGGTACAAACAAATTGGAAGGTGTGCAAATACTATCAGTTGTTTGTTGTTGGCTATGGTAAATAGGTTTTATTGTAACTTTAATAAATTTTGGTCATTAGGTGTGCATGTACTAATTGGTCTTATCCCTATCCACACAAGCAAATATTCAAACCTACCCCTCTCAGCGTGTACATACAAAATGGACAGTCCCCGACAAAACAAAGTTTAATCCAAAGCCAACATAAGATTCACACTGAAACTAACACGTGTGAACCCAAAAATGACCACTAGTGCATTCATTATGACATTTATTCAAGTGAATAAAATATAGGCATGGAATATAAAGCAGCAATTATGTTATATGCTATGTATATTTTGGAGATGATAAACATACCAAAAAATTGGTGTACTGTCCAAATGTTTAGCAACTTGACATACACACAGAGAAAACCTAAACTTAAAGTCAACAATGTTAAATTCAACCTGCTACTATGGTATCATTGTGCTTAAATTTTGTGGACAAATGAGATGACTGGATACTATGCAGAAAGTTGTAATAATCATCTACTTGTATACAAGCCACAACTGACCACATTGTTAATAAATACTTGCAGAGTTATAACCACCACCAATGAAAATAGGAACTGTTACCTATTTAGAATCTGAAGCATCAATGAAAAAGGCCCAACACATTTTGACTTAGATTGCCCAAAGTTACTTTTTAATTGGGTATAGATAGTATCATTTCTATGCAGAAATAACTGGAAGATTGGATGAACAATAATCTATTACTCACCAACATTGGTTTCAAGATAATTTTCTTTTTTTTGTAATGTAACTTCTTTTCCATATACTGCATTTATTACAGTAGTTTTGAGATTTCTTTTAAACTGTCACAGTAATTAAACAAAATTAATGCAACTGAATCCATGAAACTTGTTCATTAAAAGTGTCACATAAGATACTTCATACAAACATCCAACAGTAATGCCAATGTTATTATGCTCTGCACTTCTTCCATTCCAAATTTAAAGTGCCATCAATCTGATTTTCCCTCTGATCAACGTTAAATTGTCAAATTTTGTGAAGCTACATTCCAAAACATCGGAATTATCTATTGGAACTGGACTTGGAATTATTACATGTTGGAGTTAAAATTTCCAACAGATACTCCATTACACATAAGCATTCGTTTCTGTTCCTTCAACCAGTTAACACAAGGTAACTAACACAAAATCTGCCCCTCACCGATTCTGTGTGTCAGTCATCTTGAGTTAATTGGATGAAGATAAGTACGTGTTGTTATGATGGCTTTTGACAGACAGAAACCTGTCTATGACAACAATGTTCGTAACGATTGAATGAATGGAATTTCACGAGTCTTTTAACGCTTTTGATTAGCTTGCTGAAAAAATAACAGAACTTACCTCTAAGGCTGTCAATTATTTCTCTAGGCTTTGCTTTCTCAACCAAATACCGACCTCTTCCTGGTCGAAAACATGTCTCACTGCCATTACTGTCACAATACGGCTACATTCGGTTCTTTTTGCAGCATGCATTGCATCAGATCCAAATGATGCAAACCAAGTCTCACAAGACTAAAAGTAATGTGGCCATAGAATTTATCTTTCATTTTGTAAGGAGATTTATTCAGAAATCTGCTAGTTTTCCATATGATAAAGAAAATAAAGACATAGATTTTCACTTTGTGATTAGTCCATCTACAAATGCATGGTCACATGGTAGGCTTTCCCCGACCAATTTATAGCTGACCAATGACAATGTTTTATAGTGTGTGTCTGTTTGAAGAAATCAAAACAGAAATAAACTTGACTGGCAACAAATACGGCGTGCATAAAATATGAATCTGATAACTGGATATCTAAAGTGGAAGTTTTTGATTATGTTTAGCTTGCACTTTTAGACAGATCTCGCGAATCAGTTCTTTCAACCACCTATAGAAGCGATTTTATTGCATAAACAGCCTGGGACAGAAGCAATTTTGAAACCAAACTACCCTGGCATATATGTTCTTAAAGTGCTGTCCCCGGGTCCTATGTATGTTTTAATGGAACAGCCCTTAGTAAATTATCTTATCCTTATTAATTTTATCCGGCTTATGTTTATGCTGTCTAGGAAGTAAATAAATTAAAAATTAATGACAAACTCATAAATACTGTTTAAAAGTATACTGCTGTACATAATAATTTTAAAGTTCTATTATGTTTGTCAGATGGAATTTTGATCAATGATGTTTGTTGATGTAAACATATAAATGTATGCTTAATATATGGAAAGATAATTATCTGCAAGAATTGTTTTTGTATTTCTTTATTAATAATTACAAATGTGTATCCCTATCCCTCTGTCAGCCCACTGAGAAAGTAAGAGTCACTCAAATGATCGAGATGATAAACCAATATTTTTGGGGCAAGCCAACCCTCAGGTGTAAATTTTAAAACTTTAAAATAATACAGTCTGGGGTTCAGTGCTTCCTATACAAGAAAAAAATAATATACATCAAAGCCCGAAAGTAAGGGGTTTTCAACCCATATTCTAGAAACGTTTATTTTTACATATAGTTTTCAATTTCAATTTCTTTTTCTCTTCAAGCTATCAACAGAACATCCTTTTCTACATACTTTTATGCAAAATCATACGTTAGAATTGCCATCATTTCCATAGTCAGCTGACAGTAGACGCGACCACAAGTCTTTATCCATCAAAGTTTCGTTTATGTTTCGAGAAAGAATCTAATTCCGCAATTTAGATGATCTGGATATAGACTGTCTGAATTACATGGCTCCCCCACTGACTTCTTTTCACTGTTACTGATTGAGAAATCAAGAAATCATTGCAAAAGTTGTAAATACTTATCATAATCAATTTATTAGTACCACAAGCAGCTTGTCGGAGGAAAATGGCGGATGTAAGCAATGCCTGGAGGTGTCTAATTTACTCTCGTTGATTGGTTAATTCATCAGCATGATTGACAAGTGGCAATAGGTCAATTTGTGGGCTGAATGCCAGATCCTTATTCTGCTGCAGCAAAATGAAATCTTTGTAGCTGATGATTTGGGGATATGGGCCAATGTTTTTAGTCATCTTATAACCAACGATTTTATATACTAAAACCATGCAATATAGAAGCTATAACTACCTTCTGTCTGTGTGATTCTTTTATCCCACTGACTTCCATAAGATTGAGGAAAAAACTCCATGAATTGAACAGAACACACTATTTGTAATACAATAATTTTGTCTGTCATTATTTCATACAAATTTATGTCAGGTTTTTACAAATAAGTATTAAGAATGCTTAATTACACATAATGTTCTACTAGTTCTTAAGCTGATGCTGATAATATTTGTAAAACATGTTCTTTTATAAAAAGACACGCATCAAACTGCTTGTACATGGTGGATACCTCATACAACCTGTTTTCTTTCCAATGTGTTGGGTTTCTCTTTCATACATTTCACTCCATAGTTGTTAGTTACAGCCACAATAATTTAACAACATTGGAAAATATTTAAATAAGAAATCTTTTTTCTCTCTCCCTCATCCAAAACAAAAATAGGACCAACACTTTCAGTGAACTAGGTGACTTGCAGAGCACATGGCTCTCTTATCTACACTGCACTGTCTTCATCATCTAATTCTCTTTCAATTTCTGACAGACTGGACAACAATGATATTTCAATGTCATTGCAAACACTCCTTTAATCAATATCATCAATCTTGTACTCTAAAACAACCCGAGTACTATGGTTCCAAATTTCTACAAAATGCCATAGTTTCAGCTGCATGTATTAACTATCACATTTTACAAAATTCTGGAAACTCCCCATATTTTATAGCCATTTAATATGTAACATTTTTCACAGCAAGACCCAAATTTTGTAAACTCTATTTTGACAGGCTGAATGTCCTTTTGCTGCCCATTACTGACAAATTAGATCATTTGTAACATACAGAATGGATCTATCCATCACAGAGGTCTAAACCACATGACCGGTGAGAGGATATATCCACTATGGCAGATAGCAGTAGTACTTGTTTACAAGCAGATTATCAATCAATGTGGAGGTAACGCACATGAATGCAGTGGATGTACACATAAGTGGTAGGGAAAGAGTTAAACTACATTATGAACTTTTGAGAATAGGATTGTTACCAGAACCTTTGATGAGTACCTTTTTATTTTAAAGAAATTCCATTTCAACTTTGCAAGCTACTGCAAAGTTTCTTGGTCATTGCAGATCCTAGAAAAGCATCCAATGAGCTATCCAGGCAGTACATACAGTTACATTATTGATATTTTCATCAAGTACATATATGTAGCAGTACCAAATAAAATCACAATGATCCTAAGGATGTTTTACCTATCAGTAACTTGTTAGATATATTCAACAAAGACCTGTTTTACAAACTGAATCATGACATAATTAAGAGGAAAAAGACATACAGCAAATGAAACAATTACATGCTAAATAAGGTGTGGCATATACATTGACAATGTCTTACATATCAGCATTTGTCTGCTGTAAGCCTAACATGCAGAACAGGGAAAGGTTGAGTTCTGCACCTATCTGATTAAATGGTGTCATTTTGGTATTTGTATACTGTGTACATGTTTATAAATTTTGGTAAATGTTGCAGCCTTAAAGACAAACCTTGTATGAATAGTGCAGTTGAAAACAAGTCAATGTGTAACCCACCATGTTTATGCATATTAACTGCAGGCATTACATACATTAAAATGAGTGTTATGTAGTCCAGCCCCACCCACCCCAAACTGCATGTGAGCTCCAATCTAAATGAGAACAGATGGTGTCAACAGATAACTACATCAGCATGGGCAGTAACACTGAAATTAATTATATCCTGGTAGATGGACTAGCTTAAATCCTAATAGCACATATAATAAGGAAGCAGGAAGTGGACAGTTTGGGGCTCTCAGACAGGAAAAATGAAAAAAAAAAAAAGGGCAGGATTTATGCAAAATAACTGAGGCTGCTAATGGCTTGTTTTCAACACAGTGGTTCCCTGATGAAGAGTATCAACAAAGGCTGTCTATTCTTGAGAAACATCTGGTTGATAGTGTTGTGTAACAGTCCCTGAATATATAATAAGCTTTGTCCAACTTCATTAATTGCCCAACTCTTCAATATGCTGATTAATACATGGCAGGACTGATAATATATAGAATGAAGTTCTGTTACTGCATGCTGAATACAGTCAAGTAAACTTGACTTACAATGTATTGCTTCAAAATGGGAAAAAGGATCTTTTGCACAATATTTGTGTTGACACTGTACAAAGTTTGTAGACAATCACTAGGCCCTTTGGAGCATATGATCTCTGTCTCTCTCTCTAAAAGATATACAGCGTCACACACACACACACACACACAACGTAAATACATGCTATTTTAAATCTCTGTAAAACAACAAACTTATGTGGAAATCAGACCAATATTGCATGCATGTTAAACATGCATCACTAGACTCTACTCAAACTATTCTGATTCAAAACTTGTCTATTTAAATTGGTATTTGTTTTCCACAGTTTATTCACTGATTTAGTATTTAATAATAAATACTGGAACTTTTAACTGCAATTATTTCATCATTTTTCAAAAGAGAACACAGTTTTAACCATGCATCTGTATGATCATGCATACAATGACTCTAACACACAAGGTTGGAGATTGATTTATGCTTCTCGTTTTACACAATTTCTGCTTCTTGTTTTATATTTGATGTTTTGCACACATTCATTGCAAAATCATACTGCCTCTCTCTCTCTCTCTCTCTCTCTCTCTCTCTCTCTCTCTCTGACAGACTTCTCTATTTCATCTCTATATCTCGTCCTTACCTAATAAGTTAACAAGATAACACAATAAAACTGAATCCTAGCAATTGCTTCATTGTCCATTCAGTTGAAGTTGTGCTTCTCTTTGTTAAAACTAATGAATCCTATACATTTTGCTTGTAATTCATTTGCAGTCATATTTATCACATTGATTTTATGAAAGTTTTCATGAGAAACTCAAATTTCACCATAATGTAAACACACAAGGTCAAATAACGATCAGTTCTCAACGTCATAATCATTTCACAACATTTGTATTTTATAAAATAATAATGAACGAATATTAGTCAGTGCACTGTCAATTAAATGAAAAAGGAAGATCTGTATATCTTAAAGTTTATTGCAAAGATATTTTATAAAATCCACACTCATATTAAGTTTTCTTCACAAGATCACGAACTGATGACCACTGATGACATTCTTGGTGATTATAAAGTTTAACCTCTAACAGGCTCTCAGTAATTTTCTGGTCTGGATTTCTGCTTAAATCACTTTGTATTTCACAAGAATAGAGAATGTACTTTATCTACCACATCTCTGCGGGAACATGTAAGGATCATTGTGGCATGTAAATTGTGTTGGCCTTAAAGTGTGGGCATTGTACTGATGTGCATTTGCTTTTTGAGTAAATATCAATGGTTCCACTAACACTTTTAATTTAAGGATCACACCTGCAATACATGTGTGGGAAACGATATCACAACAACTTTACTGTATGTCTACTGCGGGAAACATTTTCAAGAGTCTTTCTTGTTGCCAAGCAAATGATGAGGTCAGATATATGACAATGGATGCCACAATGGCATTGTGACAAATACTACGTTTGCAAATGTTGGAAAGAACAAGACAAAACTTACCTTCTGGAGTCACTGAATATTCTTCAAGGAGGGAGGTTGGAGGAGCTATAGCTGCACCTAAAAAACACATCATTCATTCTGCATAAAACACTGCATTATTAACAGTGGACATTAAACACAGGCACTACTTTATATAGTAGACAAAGAAGACATGATGAACGAAGCAATTCTAAAGATTTGTGCCTATTGCACAATGCAAACTGACGAGGCAAACCTGGATCTGGTGGCATGGTGTATCCCTGGAAAAGACACCTAGCTCATATTTTCCCAACATGATACACCCAATTTGTTAAAAATGATGTTAAAAGCAACAAAAAACAAAGATGTTACCTGGATACCTAATTAATACAGGTGTGAATTTAGTCTCTGTACATGTATACATATATTTAAATATCCATTTGTTTGTATTTTCTAAGGAATTTACATTTAGCAAGTTATATATAAAACCCATAAATAATTAAATTATGATTGTCCCTATTTGTACCTCCTCTGCCAGGTAGTGAAGGTCTTTCAAATTCCTCTTCCTCCTCCTCTTCTCTCCTCCTCTTCAATTTATCCATTTCACCCTTACCATAGTCTCTGTCCCTATCCCTTTCTCTGTCTCTATCATAGTCTCTATTACGATATCTCCTGTGAAAATTAAAACAAAACAGAGCTTAACTTTTGTACATAACCATATCTTAATTTGCAAGATCACTCAAGGAAACAAAGAATATCCCTCTGTCTGTCTGTCTGTCTGTCTCTCTCTCTCTATATATATACCACATACATTAAAAATAACATGGCATTTAAAGTGTTGGTATAAAGCAATTTGATATATCAATACTATTGGTATATCAAATTGTGATCCGTCCATGGCACAATAATACGCATATATAAGCATTCTCGCAAGCGTCTGCAGTTGATTCTAGATCAATGATCATTACCACACATTAATCATTAGTGACGTATGAAAATAATGATAAAAAGTATCAATAATCCCGTTTTCTAAGTGAATTTAATATGGTACACATTTTCATCACAATCCTTTCTGCTTTCTGTTTCCCCCTCCTGCAAAATGGACAAACTACGCAGAAATGTGGAGTGAGAGAGAAAAGGAATTTGGGCTGGATTAAAACCTTGAAATAGAAATTACACCAAGTAACCTACAAGAATATGGTTCATTGTAACGATATGTGTGCACCTTCCTTGGGATCTATCTGCAGTGTTTATCAATGATACAAAGTTGCAAACCAGGTCAACATTATATGGTAAATATCTCCGTTATGTGGGACACATACTGTGATGTATTTAATGTTTTGTTGTTGTTTCTTAAACATACTATAATGTTCTAAAAATCGATTATTATTGATTAAATATGAAAATGTCGAAAGACCTTTCTCTCTCTCTCTCTCTCTGGACCATCATAGCAAGATATGGACTAAAATCTATGAAATGACGTGCATACAGGATTTTCGTTTGTGTCATCCCATGATGTCTCAGGACTTATGGATGATGGTAAAAGTTAAGTTAAACTGACCAGAGAGAGAGAGAGAGAGAGAGAGAGAGAGAGAGAGAGAGAGAGAGAGAGAGAGATATATATAGAGTTTATGGTCGGTGGTACCGTTACTAAAGCAGAAGATCAAAAAAAAATATATTATAATATTTTAATTACCTCTTCTTGGTTTGTCATTTCGCTTAGTTTCTATTCTACATTAAGTTCCATGCACTGGTAGGTGAAAGGGTAAGCATTCATGTGAATGGCGTAGCTAACCAAGTTTTTTTAATGCTCCACTTTCATTATTGAAATCATCTTTCATGTTTAGATCATAAGTGTGTATTATACTGATTTATTCAATGTGAAGAAAAATAGAAACTAAAATAAGAAACAATCAACTTATCAATATGCAAAGGTGATTGTGAATAGCCACAAATAGCATAGAACTACATTCTGTAGCGGACATGCTCAAGGATGTGAGGAGTTCATTCACTCGGGCAATACACAGCTGCCTATTGCAAATCTTAACTTCATTCAAAGGGTAAATATATGTATTTGTACGTGGTATAAATAAAATATATGTACAGCATGTACGCTGTATCAATGATATACCACTTATATAAATTTGTCATTAAAAGGAAACTCGGCAAGCCTCATTTCCTTTTAATTAAAAATTTATACATCTCGTGGTATATCACTGATACAGCGTACATATCCAAAAATTTTAGACCTCTCATTGGGCATTATTTCCCTAAATTTATGTGGCCACCAGATATTTGTTGCTGCTAATTTGTTCTTTTGGTGGGAAGGGGCTTAATGCCATTTGTCAGCAGTGGAGTCCACTCAGACTGGTTGTTTTCCACCCCACCCCCAAAATCTAGTGGAAATCTACTCAAATCTAGTGGAGGTTCGTCATGGATTTTATTGCAACAGTAGTGGATTTTATGACACTCCCTGCTGATTCTATTGTATTTGCTCCAGAAGTTGACACTAAAAACAAAACAGATGGGAGAAACCCCTGCACTTTCATACCTTTACCTGTAGAACATATGCAGTGGTAAAATTTTGTTGTGGTATTCATCTGTGGCCTAGGTATGGATACATAATGACAAAAGCTCATAATGCAGAAAACGTAAGGCTATTTAAAAAAATTTTGATATCTTCCCACACCCCTGTCCATCATATACATCAGAAAAAATTGCTTAGCTACAATATACATCCCTGTAGACTGATGACATGTACATATACCTGTTAGCATATACAGAAATTTATATGCTGTTTTGCATCAAGTGGTAACTTCGATGTTCTTCTCAATAAATGATATATCAGAAAAGTGTTTTGTGTACTGGTTATTAATTTGTTATAGTTTCCCTTTTATTTCTATACTATTTCCAAGACCCACTTTGAAAAAATTATTGAAAGTAGTAATACACACGGAACTCAAAAACAGATTACAAACAAATGCCATACTATTTATATTGGACAATTACAATCAAGAACACTGGAACATTATGACTTGCATTCTTTCCAAAGTTTATTCTATAAGAATAACGTAGCACTATATATTTAAAAAAAAAAATACATTAGCCATGCTTCTGAAAGTTTCCTGTACTTTTCCTCTTAGTAAAATTAATAAAATTAAAATTTATATTAATATTTATTTAATTATTGTGGTCTATCATACCCTCCCCTACCCCAAAATATACTTATTCTGAAAGAATATTTATACCTTTCATCTCTTCTACGGTCTTCCTCTTCTCTCTCCCTCAGCCTCTGCTCTTTCCTCTTCTTTACAAAATCCTCATAATCATTTGGTCGTAATGGATCATATTCATCTGCTACCCCAGTGAAGGAAGGAACTGGCTCACTGGCTATAAAAGGGGATCCACCTAGTGTAATAGCTGTTGCAGGCTGTGGTACTCGTTCAATCTAAAATGATGTGATGAAATATCAAGTAGCCATCGTACACTATCACTTTACAATGATACAAACACAACAACATAAAGTAGGTAATAATTTTTTTTATAGGATTTTAATGGTGGTTTATATATTACATGTGAAGCATGAGCAAAATCAGTAAAACAGTTAATGGTAAATTCATTGATTTTCTTAGGCTTCAATTTTCCTAGTTTTGGAAAAATCACACTTGTTTGTAGATTTGGAAAAGGGTCATGTTCTTTCCATACAGAAAGGTGATTGTTTTGTTGGGTTTTAAATTTGTGATCTGTTGCAGCCATCAAGTCCATGAAAATTGGTATATCGTGAAAATTAGTCCATTTACAACATTTGCAATGTACATCATGAAAATTAGTCAATTTACAACATTTGCAATGTATGTGATGAAAATTAGTCGATTTAAAACATTTGCAATAACGAAAATCAGCTTTTTAGCTCTTGAATCCATGATTACAGGACATTGATACATCACATTTCTTTTGCCTTTGGATTTTCACTGATCACTAAAAGAGGTGCATTGTATCATAACAACACTGTTCTTGAATCTGCTGTTTTCCTATCAGAGTAAATCTCTCACATGTTCAAATGCCTACTGTTGATAGAGTGTGATTGCCTAATATGGAAATGCTACCAGCATCTTTTACTGGTAACAGTTGATCATTGTTTCAACATAAAAAAAATATGATTAAAGCTTCCAATATAAAAATTCTCCTAATTAACACTTGGGACTGAATCAATAAACGATCAATATTGTTAGATCTATTAATGAATCACGCATACTTTATCACCTGTTATTAGCTGGGGTTTTTTTTACATCGCATCTGAAGACAGTTTCTATGAACACAGTCTATATCTCTAACATGCTACTGAAGACAATATTGAATTAATCCTCAGATATCCAACTTCATGGAATAAGCACTTGCAATACCCTGCTATGACTGTATTAAAAGAATACATATTTGTACATTCAATATTTTGTTGTGCATTCTTCTGTAACTGTCCTATTTCATTAATGTTTTTAATAATATATAAAACACATTTCCATGTGGTTTTGGTCTGGAAACATGTAGGTTATGGCATGACTGGTGATTTTACTAACATAAATCCTTAAAGTGTCTATCATGGCAGAGGTCACTGCATCAGCAGGAGTCACATAGCATTTGTCACAACATTTCTTTTAGATGTGCAACTATTTATACAATCGGGCACTTCAACTTGACATGAATGGTTGTGAAACTAAATCTAATTGGAACATTGGGCCCTGAAACAAGCATTCTATTTTATTTTGCCATGTATTTAGCAATGAAATATGCTTGGTTAAAACACATGCCACCTAGAAAAATCAAAATGTCTTACTCCCCATAGGATTCATCTTCAGATGTTGATTTAATCTGACAAACAATGAAAAAAAATTCTGAAGGTTTTTATAGAAGATGAAACTACTGGAGCTGGAGAAGTATTACTGGTAGTACCAGTTGGTGATTTTGAGCCCCAGCATGATTTTGAATTCCAGTCCAATGTAAATGCTAACTGGATGAAATACAAATGTAATTTGTACCTTTACCTGTATTTGCAGCTGTAGATGATAATATGAAAAGTAATTGTGTGATTTGATACTTATAATAATGTTCAGATCTTAACAAAATATCTATCATAAATGATCTGTGTACATATGATGTACAATAATTAAAATACAGGAAATTAAAAAGTTGATGGCAGTTTTCATTTCTTTTCTCAAAATAATTCAGTTCTGTGGGATCTGTACTAAAAGATCTATGTGGCAATTTAACAGGTAAAATACTCAAATTTGACACTGTGACTTTATGCTAAGAAATTCATGTTCAGACATGATAAAATAATTATTTTGATTAAAACATTTACAATAGATGCTTCCTGATGACATCACTAGCAGACGATATTTTGCCCATTTTACCTGGACGATGGGCAACCTGGCAGTTTCTCCTATATGTGATCACCAAAATTTTCCATTTTTAGCGAGGCACACTGAAGCAAAGTCAACTTATAAATCACAAATATAGATACTAACAGAAAACTTGAATTGCGTTCTGTTTATGTATGTAACTTTTGTAAAAGTATCTTGAGATTCAATGAATTTATTTCAACTTCCAAACACCATATAAAGTCAACGGTAAATCTGCCAGCTGACCACAAATATGGAGGCTGATGATGTCATTCGTGAACTATCTATAGGTATTTGATCTACTCCTACAAGATGTACATTGCAACAAGCATGACACTGATTTGGGGCATTTGTAAACAATATAATGTAACCTCTACCAGGGAACTATCCTTGCCTTATAGTTCCCTGCCTCGACTCTCGACTAGGTTTGGCAGCAGACCAATTGATTTTATGAGTAATGAGGGATTTGCAACAAATAGTGAAATCAAAGAAGGAAAAAATGAAACAATCCCTACACAAAAATAATATGCTGATAACTACGTGTAGATTGAAAGAGCTAACTTCTCAAATCCTACAACTTAAAAAGTTCTATATCAATATCCAAACCAGAACTACTTTGCAGGATTGTCCAGATAATATCCAACTGCATTAATGTAGGCTACTTTAAACTGGCAACCCCAAATCTAACCCACATCTGTGTGATAAGAAGCTGACATCTACATTGCTAACTAAAATTTAAGAAAATAAAACAAAAAGACTGTTCAAATTTAAGCAAACTGGTAATTCAATAACTATATAATAACTTCAAAACATTAATAAGAGACCAACTGTAGAAATACAGTGGAGTCAACTTTGAAAGTGGGGGGGATGGTGGAAACGCATTTAATTCTGTGATTACTGAGTACAGATATACTGTGACAAACTTAACTCACCATCATTACAATGTATGGTGAAGTTCTCAATGCAATGATAATCTCTATACACTCTTTTTCTTGTACATACATACATGAAGCTGTGGTAGTTCCGATAGTACAGTATCAGACTTGTAATCAAACTGAGAGGCCCACTGAGGCCAGTCCAAGTCGGGTACCACAATGTGTCATGGGTGAAGGCACTTAGCTCCCATTTTCTCAGCATGATATAGGCAATTATGTGTTAAAAGTACTGTTAAAACCAACAAAAACAACAAAACATCCTCACTTGTACATAATTTCTCATACATTATTTCTCAGAGAAAAATTCCTATAATTGGAATTGCAACAGATTCTTTGGGGATGTATGGATAAAAGTCTAAAATGTTCATTTATGTTTGTTTGAATACTATGCCCAAATTCTTAGCAATGTTTAAATGTAAAATTACAGGCTTAAAATTAGACCTAGGATGCACATTCATGGACTGTTTAAGCCCCAGTCAAGCTGGAAAATGTGCAAAGAAAAACATGATATTTTTGCTTACTGGGTAAGTGGTTTTCTACTTTGTGTTCCCCGTCACAATTGCAAGGCACTGCTATACACAGGTGATAGCAGCATTTCCATATTAGACAAGCATACTCAGTCTGTAGTAAGTGTTTGCTGCCACTGAACATGTGATAGATATAATCTAACTGGATGTTGATTGATGCAAGTCCAGTGGTACAGCATGTGCACTGAGCTGTCAGCTAAGGTTCCAAAGGCAAAAGAGATTAGATGTATCTCCAGTTTATACAATTTAACAATCTGAGAAGAAATTGTTTCAAATGTCATTATCTGTTGCACAGTAGCACTAGTATTATGAGATCACAAAGATACAGTATCAACATTGTACAACAGTTTATTCTTGATTTTACTGACACAAAGCCAATTCTGTTGCAATTTTAAGTATGAATTAGGTTTTAAGCAATGATGACTGAGTAAATTATAACAATCAAGAAAGTTAATACACTGAATTATCTACCCAAAAAAGGGTGCACTCAAGTATACTCTATATTTGGTCTCAAGTTCACACTTGGTTTATTTTAAGTTGGAAAACAATTCATTCATGGATGTAAATATAATGGATTCGTATCCAACACTGTATGGAGTTAGAGTGGTATATATAATTTCACAGCACAGAAAAGGTGCGCAATGAAAATACAACTAGTGAAAATGCAATCACTTCTGCCCCTACAAGAACAGAAAGGACAAAAGTTGTGGTAAACTACAAAAAGATCAATAAAATTTTCCCCATGTGTATGTGTGTGTTGTTGTTGTTGTTGTTGTTGTTGTAGGGTTTAACGCCATTTTTCAGCACACAATAGGCTATACATGGCGGCCAGTATTAATGGTGGAGGAAGAACCCGGAAAAACCCCGTAAAGAACCACTGACCCTCGAGAAGCTACTGGCAAGCTAACAACTAACAATTCTTCCATACTAGATCAGTCGCAGCCCAGGTCAACAATGACCGCGCCTTCTGCTGCACACCAGGACAGAGGTGACAAGTTTGCTACTGGTGCCCCCACTACCAAGATCCATGGGAGAGACAACATCATCATCGGTACATGGAACATTAGAACACTGAAGGCTGTGGGAAAGTTGAAAGAACTTACACATGAGTTGGAGAGGTACAACTGGAACATTACTGGTCTCTGTGAAGTGCGCGGAAAAACTTTGGTGAAATAACAACAGATGAAGGCATAAGCTCAACTTCAGCGTAAGAGAGGACAAACACAATCACGGCATTGGATTTCTTGTCCACAAGGGCATTGTTAACAGCATTATGGGTTGCTGTCCAGTCTCAAGCAGGCTCATTACCATCCGCCTGAGGACAACACCCTTCAACATCACAATCACACAGACTATGCACCCACATCTAACTATGATTACAACGAACTGGAGAGATTTTATAACCAACTGCAAGATGTCATTGACAACTCACCCAAGAAGGACATTCTGTTTGTACAAGGCGACTGGAATGCAAAGGTGGGAGTTGACTCACAGGCAAACTGGCAAAGCACCTGTGGACCATTCTGCAATGCAGAAACAAATGAAAGAGGACTCAGGCTCTGGAGTTTACTGCCTACAATAATCTTGTGCTAGCCAACACATTCGGCCCTCACAAAGCATCTAGAAGATGGACCTGGCACAGTCCAGATAGACAACATCACAACCAGAGTGACTACATCTCGGTGAAAAAACGATTCTGCACAGGACTCAGTATTGCCAGAACACAAAGTTTCCCAGAAGCAGATTTTTGGAAGTGACCATGATTTATTAATGACATTTCGCCTCCACCTGAAAATGATCAAAAAGCCTAACCAACCAGATTTGACCTTGAAAAATTAAGAGATCCAAAAGTCGCAGAAGCCTTCCAAGCAATGATAGGTGGTAAATTTGCAACTTTGATAAACCTGGACAGCGAAGACACTGACCTAGAGTCCTTAACAACCACATTCAACACAGCTGTGACTAGCACAGCTAGCGAGATCACTGGCAAATATCGTCGAACAAAGAAACCTTGGGTCACAGCAGATGTCCTTAAACTATGTGAAAAAAGAAGAGAATTGAAAAAGGGAAAAAGAGATCATGAAGGAGCTAGAAAATACAGATAAACAACATGATCAGGAAAAGCATGAAAAAGGCAAAGGAATCCTGGATAGAAAGACAGTCTGAATAGAAATGACAGCAAAATGGCATATCAACTAGTGAAAGATCTCACAACCCATAAACAAGGGAAAACTACCACTATCCAAGACAAATCAGGAAAATGCCTCACAGAAGATCAAGAGATCCTCAAGTGATGGACAGAATACTGCTCAGAATTGTACAATCATAAGACCCAAGGAGATCCAGCAGTACTAAATTGCCATCAGGCAGAAGAAATTGATGACAACCCCATTCTTCATGAAGAAGTAGAAATTGCAGTTAGGTCACTAAAGAAAGGAAAGTCAGCCGACATTGACAACATAACAGCAGAGCTCGTTCAAGCAGAAGAAGAGATAGTCACAGTCCTAACAACAATCTGCAACAAGATATGGCAGACAGGAGAATGGCCCACCACATGGACTCAATCCTTGGCCATCGTGCTTCCCAAGAAAGGAAACCTACAGCTATGCCAAAACTACAGAACCATTAGTTTGATCAGTCACCCGAGCAAAGTCATGCTGAAGATAATTCTCAACAGACTAAAGCCTCAAGCAGAGAAAATTATTGCTGACGAGCAGGCAGGCTTCTGAGCAGGAAGGAGCACCACAGAACAAATCTTCAATCTCAGATTCCTTTGTGAGAAATGCCTTCAGCCTCAGCAGAATCTATACCACGTCTTTATAGGTTTCAGAAAGGCCTTTTATAGGGTATGGCATGCAGCCTTAAGGGCAACTATGAGGAAGTACATCATCAGCTCAAACCTGGTGCAGGTTGTTGAGCACCTCTATGACAAAGCCACCAGTGCTGTCCTCATCAATGGCAGTAGAGGAGATTGGTTTCGAACAACAGTTGGAGTAAGACAGGGATGTATACTGTCACCTATACTCTTTAACATTTTCCCGGAAAGAATCACGGAGGATACCTTGCATGACCACAAGGACACTGTCAGCATCGGAGGAAGAACAATCAACAACCTTCGCTTCGCAGATGATATTGATGATTTAGCAGGAGATGAAAAAGAACTGGCTGACCTAGTTGAGCACCTCGACACAACCTCCACAGCATACAGTATGGAGATTAGAGCCGAAAAAACCAAACTGATGACAAACAACACCAATAGCATCAGTGCAGAAATAAAGGTCAGTGGACAGAAGCTGGAAAGAGTCACAAGCTTCAAGTACTTGGGATCAATTATCACAGATGACAGCTCCAAACCAGAACTACTTTGCAGGACTGTCCAAGACAACAGCAGCAATAAGAAGGTTGACACCAATATGGAAAGATACCAACATTGCTTTTGGTTCCTAAACAAGGCTGATGCGCTCGATTGTCATATCCATCTTTCTGTATGCTAGTGAAACATGGATGCTCACATCAGATCTACAAAGAAGGATTCAAACCTTCAAAATGAGATGCTACCACAAGATCTTGGGCATCTCATACATTGACCCTGTAACCAACAAAGAAGTCCACAACAGGATCCAACAAGCCATTGGATCCTATGAAGACCTCTTGACCACTGTAAAAAAAGCACGAACTGAAGTGGTATGGTCGTGTCTCAAGATCATCTGGACTGGCAAAAACAACCTTGCAAGGCACAGTGTGAGGGTGCAGAAGAAGAGGCAGACAGAAAAAGAGGTGGGAAGACAACATTAATGAGTGGACAGGCATGGGATTTGGAGATTCCCAAAGGGCAGTAGAGAACAGGGAAAGATGGAGAGAATTGGCTGTAAAGTCAACTGTAGTGCCCCAACGACCTCTTGGGTTAAGGGATTGATGATGATGATGATGATGATGTTGATGATGAGTCATAAACATGTCAATATATAATGACTTTATTTAAAGAAGAAGCTGATTTTATCAACTGACCAATCTTCCATGAGGCCTTCTACAATGACATTTGTACAAATTTTACGAGATAAGGTGTCTTTAGACAACAAATGCCATTAGAAACTAGACAATGATCTACTGCTACAATAAAATACATGTATGCACAAGGCTTTAAGGATAAGTACATACAGGATGCCTACAAATAGTAGTAGCAAACGTGTAAAACATTATAGGTGAGTATATGATAACAATGTTTTAAAAAGTAGTTGTACTGAATTAAACAAAATCATACAAAATGATTGATTCTCTTCTTTATCTACCACAGACACCTTCTGCTACTGAAAGAAACATTCCCACAGAAAAGGTATCATTTGTAGAATTTGTAAAACATAGTTTCTGTAGCACATGGACTAGTCTCTACTTAAGATACTGCTGAAAATTAACACAATTTATTATATTTCAGGGCTGATAAAATACTTTTTTCACCCACCTGTCCAGGACAAGTGGTTTCAGAAAATTCACTCGTCCCACCTACATTTTCACCTGTCCTAAAAAGTTTCACTCTCGTCGAGCATTTAGGCGGTTAGAGCGTCTACCTCAGATACAGGAGGTCACGGGTTTGAATCCCGGCTGAGTCATACCAAAGACTTATAAAAATGGTACTAACAGCTGTCTTGCTAGGTATTCAGCATTAATAGGTTAGTGTTAGGACTGGTGTCTGGATAATGTGACTGAGTGGGACATCATTGCTACATGTCTGCAGCATGATGCCCCAGAGCTAGACATCAAAATAAACTGCCACTCTGCAGACATCGTAGAGATACAACTGAAAAAATTGTTAAAGCTACATTAAAAATCCAAAACACACACACACACACACTCACTCTCTTGCCTAGATTTTTTGAGATTGTGAAGTTTAATCCATAGAAAAACAAAACAAATAATGAATAACAGATTTATCTCTTCAAAGGGCTTAACTTTTTATTTTCAGGGTCTCTTACATAAATAGTATAAGCATAGTTCATGCATCAGTTATTACCTTGATAAGCCACTACAGCTGAGGCCTCACATTAAAAGGATACAAACTTCTGTGAATAACCTACCACAGTATACAATGTATAGAAATTAATATGGAATGTTTACCACTGAAAAAACATATTTATTCCTACTTTCAACTGAACCTGTCAGAAAGGGCCTTCTGCATATACTGTGACTTATATAGTATTGAAGAATCTGTCATCATGAGCTAAACACAAATGCTTAATCTATGTTAGTAAAGCATAAAATACATAGGTCATAGTGACCTTCTTTCATTATAAGGGTGTAGTACCTGACAGACAGGCATCAAATCATCATTTTCATGATTCAAACATAAACACAAAGGAGATGGTACTAACAAAAATGCATACTGACATCAATTTCATTATTCTGGAATGAACAGTGCTTGAGAAATATACACCAAATACAAAATGTAACCCAAGTGACCTACTAATGAAATAAGAGAAAAGAGCTCATCACAATGCAGCCCCTCTCACATAGTTTCATGTTTCTAGACAAGATACATGTCTTACGTATATGTAATTAAAATACTTGTGTGTTAGTTTTAAATTCTCTTTTACTTTATTTTTATTTCATGACATTTTATTGTAAGGATATTTTTTACTGGATTTGACATTTTTCCAAGTAAATTCAGTTGAGTTCTTTTAGCCTGATTAGAACACAAAACTATTGCTTCATTGTATTTTTAGCTGACCTTGTTTCAGAAATTTGGTAAACACAGAGTGAAAATCATTGGTTGTAATCAAGGTCATACTTCGCCTATGTGTTAGTCTGAATAAACAACGTTTTAAATTTATTTCCAGTGTGGGAATCAGATTCTTAGCTAAGCTATAGTAGCCTACGTGATAACTGGCATTTTTTTTACTGCGCTGTTCAATTTAAGTGACCATGTGAGCCATCATGTGATCTAAAATCGCGGGTTAAAACAGACATTTTCTAGTGGATTTGATCAGTCGTACAATATACCTTCAGGCCGAAAGATATTCCTGTTGTGCCGTTTGAATTGAGTTTTTTATTTAAAATAATTTATTCACCCTGGAAAGTACTGGAAACTCTTTCCACACAACCTGCAATGGGCGTGAACCTGCCCTAGAATGGAACGCTATATTGTGTAATTCATGTATTCATCTTTGAATCGGTTTTTCATCTTTTTCTAATCCATCTGTGAAATTATTTGAAAAACATTTTTGCTCCAACACACGCATCGACTAGAATAAATCTGACTTGACTTTTAGCGCCAATTACCTACAGACTGGTTCTGTATCAGATATGAATTATAACAAAGAATCTGCGAGCAAAGATTAAAAATTAGAAAACCAGTCTGTTCTCTCCTAACTAAGCCAGACAGCTGCTATAAATAGAAACCGAGGTCAAAGTCTGAAAGTAGAAACCAGCATGTTTCTTGGAAATAGGGCAGCTGCTACAAATAGAACACAATACTGTTAGGAAAGTGCACGCTAGTCTACAGACAAATGTAACCTATGTTATAGTTACATATAAGTCGTCTTTTCTATAATACGGTATGTGGGATTAATGGGATGTTAATATAAATGAGAAAACAAATTAAATTGTTTTGGGAGGGGAATATACCGAAAACACGTAATCTGAATACATTTATGCATAAGGTGTAATTTAGTGGAAAAAAGCGTAATGATTACGCCAAAAGCATAATGGTTGGCATGTATGCTTTGGGGAAGGTCTATCCCCCTCCCTCTTTTTAGACCCACTATCATAAGATGGGGTTATATGTTTTTGTAGCACATGATCCTTCAGGGCTAATTGTGATGGGAAAATAAATGAAAATTGGACTCTACTTTCAAAATGTCCATATTTTAATTTGGCTTCTTTGTCCGTCTTCTCTACATTTATTTTCGAAATACTTCCGAAATGAGGGGACCTGCATACCATCTACATTTTTCCATCCAGCATGTACATCAGACATGTATCTAACGCCATTTTCAGGTTCAAAACACTCATTGGTTATCTCCATTAACACTTTCTAGCTCCAATAATGTGATTATACCTCCAATCTTTAAAAATATATTGACTTCAACACTATTATCAGCCTGTATCTGCAGAACGAAATCATCATCAAAAGACGAACCACGCTGGGAATCAGCCATATTGGGTCTTCAAGATAGCTCATATTATAAAAGTGCATTTGTAAAACTTACCTGATACAAGGTTCAAACTATGATAAAATGCTTGTTACGGGCCATATGTTCCAATAAAATTTAGTTTAACAACCATACATGTCAAGCTGAAGAAACCAGATATGTAAACAATTATGAAAATGGACACGTTGTGACAAGGTAAAAAATTTCTACCAGTTTATGTCACAAAAAGCACTTGAAAGGTGAATAGCTGAATAAAGTTGTATGCTTCGCAAAGTATGTTTTCATAAGCACGACTTGTAACTAATTTGCAGGATTTCTTGTGCAGCACCAATTTCCAAAACCGTGAATTCATACAAATTTTGCATGAATCATGCAAGTGCAAGCCCTGGGAGCATCTCTGTGGCCATGTGTAGGAAAAGAGCCAATCATGTCCCTGTGTAGGAATACCCCCACATCTCACTGAGATTTAGAGGAATAAAATTGAAAGGGGGATGCCAATCTAATCCCTGCCCTAATCTGACATGTTTAAGCTGACTCCCGGTCCCTGTTGGGATGAAAAAGTAGTCTGCAGAGAGAGGGGACTCAACCTGAAACCTATCTCTATACCCTATAGGTTCTATAGACCCTTGCCTAGTGAGGGGTCAGCAGGCAAGGACTCTGCAGGAGACTCAGCTATGTAGTATGAGCTATCCTCAGATCTATCGGACATGACTCTGATCACTCCCTTCTTCAGGGGGGCTAGATCACATCATCAACAATTGTCCTTGGGGCTGAAAGGGTGCTGCTTCCCACTTACAGAGCAAGCGGTGAGTCAATGGAAGATGCTGCTCTCCCCAGTGGGGTTGGGATCTCACTCTCAGCCTTTTTGGATGTGAGAGGCGTGAATTACTTTCTATCTTAATGGTAAAGAGAGGGTTCTGGTCCTCCCAGTTGAAAGGGCATGACTCACTCTATGACTGCAAAGAATGGGGATGGTGATGCACCATCGTCTCAAGCGGGCGACTCACTCTCCAACCTTTATACCTTCCCTTGGGAGGGGGCCCACTAATCATAGGAGCCTCCAAGGAGACTTAAGTCATCCCTCATGAGAGACAAAGAAACCAGAAAACTCTGAAGACAAGGATACCTTCTTCCTCACCTGTTGGTTTATCGACTCTGTGAGATCCCATATCTCATCAGATGACAGGATGCAACACTAAGCTTACAGGACATCATTACAATAAGTCAACCAGACATTTTTGTAGCAAAAAGAAAAGGCTATGAAGGAACTAGGAAAAACACAATAGGTTCTGATTGCTAATACAAAAAAAATTTACTGAAGGCTATATGAACTAATATTTTTAAAAAGCTGAGTTATTGATAAAAATGTTATGATAGATGCAAATTAAGAAGTGGTGTGCGACCTGCTTACCAATTATAATAAGTCACAATTCAAGATATAGGTAAAGTGAATAAAATGATTGGTAGGCGAGTCCATGTACTGCAACAATGCAAGGATAGGAAAATTAAAATAAAATACAGTAAAACCTGTTATGAGAGACAGCCCCTTCTGCCAACAAAAAGCGGTCTCTCAAGACAGGTGGTCTTTCATAGCAGGTTTGTACAAAAATACCAGTTTCCAAGGTCCAGTTTCAGAACAATTTCAAGAAAAATAACCACAATCACTGTTCATATATTCTATTCTTTATTTATAGTTGTTGCTAAAATATTGTATGCATTCATCTAAGAACAAAATTATATTGTAATAAAGATATACTTCTATCATTAAACATGAAATCACATTTACATTTGAAGATCACATATTTTAGTAGATGAAATCGTGTCTGAATTACTCATTTTCCTTTATAACAACCTAAATTTGTTTTACCTAGATTTAAACCGCTTTTTTGCGAGTGGTCTGCACTTTTTCACTTCTTTCAGTTACAATAATTATTTTCTCCAGCCTTAAAATTTGTCTCTTTTTAGTTGGAGGTTCGTCCATTGTTATTAAAATTCTAGGTGTTAAAATTATTAGTGCTCAGTTGTAATATCGAACGTAAAGACGGTGGCTGTGGGAAAATATGAAAAATCTATACAAGTGCATTGCATATCTAACAATTAATGAAATAAAAAGAAACAATTATCTCATCCAGAAACAGGACCATTTACTCAGTGACAAAAGTCAACGGCTTCATTCAAAGATAATATACAGGGATTAACTCTCTAAGCAAAGTGTGTAACCCGGTCGCACCAACTTGAATAGACGACAGCTTTGTGATTGGGATGTCATCACTTAACATGGGGGGGGGGGAACAAACATCACAAGTCTTGAGCACTATCAATCGAATCCCGCAAATGATTCTCTCTTGCTGGTTTAATAGACAATGACCTTATTCACCCCTGGCAATACCGATTAACTTGAGACAAACTATACGCGACCACTACATCAACTCTGACACTTCAACGGCATTTCATGATATGTACATCAGCCTGGTTTACGGACTGTAGCATCTATCACCGGTAGCAACAATCCTTTATTAAATATTCTTTTGATATTTGTTTTTTATCAGAACAATCGATACTAATCAAGCAGTCGTTGTAATAATTGATTACATAAAGGTCACTGGTGTCTGTCAGTTCTCGCGGTACAGTCATTATAGGGATGCCAGGTCCTACAAAGGCCGGGAAGCAGGTTAATTACGGGAATGATTAGTCTGGTTCCCTGCTTTGTATGCTTTCTGATTTCCTCACCCCTATACGAACAACAGAGAACAACACAAGGAGCACACGAAGCAGGGAACCAGACTAGGAAATAATCTCCATATACTTTAGTCTGGTGTACGAGACAGAAACTATAAAACACTACAAGTCTAGCAACAACAAAAAAAATCAGAGATTGGTAGCCAGCCTTTTTTTTTTTTTTTTTTTTATTATTTATATTTGGAACGGTGTGAGCGGTCGTTCTTACAGGGATTAAACAAAGGTTGGTGGAGTTTATCCTTGTTTTTTGCGATGCGGTTGTTCATAGCAGTGTCGAAATGCACATTTTGCCAAGATATGGCGGTTGCTGGTCGCGTTCAGCAGGTGGTCGCTCATAGCAGAGTGTTTATATAATAAAATCGATCCGTGCATTACGATTGTGGTCGTACCTGACAGGTGGTCGCTCATAGCAGTGGTCGCTCAAGACAGTTTTTACTGTACCTACTCTTGCTGCTTAGACACTTTTGTTATTTGAATACAAATAAAACAAATTTTAATTACTAACATGTAAATGCCAAAATTCATACCATGTGTATGGATTAAAAAGTCTTTAAAAAATCTTTCATGGGAGCTTAAATAAACAGTATTTTTATTTTAAAAAATCAAGCGGTGTATAGTCCTGAAGATCACGATGAATATTTAGCAAAGATGATGATAATGAAAAGCTCACTGACCCATGTAAATAAGCACTAATCTTCTTAACATAAACAACATTGATTTTTTCAACATGGCAACCAAAAATATGTGAGACAGTTCTTCACACATGCCCTATGTATGGAGTTCCTACGCAGGAGCTTATTCGGTGTTTTTAAAGATTCTGGTTCTCAGTAATGGGAGGATGGAACTTCCATCATTCAGTTAGGTATTTTCCTCCACGAAAGTACTAGCAATGCAACAGCAACCAGTAAGATATTACTACTATTAAATTATAATTCTCATGTATAAATGTATAAATGAACATTTTTGGGACTCACAACCACAACTGTCAATGTTATTGAAAAATCATGTTTCCCATGCTATCTTGTGCCCTCACTTATGCAGATGTCAATGTTTTGGACCTCATTACTTGTGAATTGTTGAGGAAGAGGTTCATGGAAATGGAGGTGGGGTGGGCGAAGCACTTACCCTTCCGGTCTGTAGATTGAAATGAATTGGCCCATCTGAACCGTCCGACTGTTTCTTTAGATCAACCACTGGAGCTAAAGTTGTGCCTGGTTTGCTTCTCTGAAATTCAAATAGTTTCTATAATAATTTTCTAAGATAAGCCCATGCCCACTATGACAAGCCAAATCACACTTTTTTACAGAAGTTTCACAAATCTTTCTTTATAGCAGCCTTGTTGGTTGTAAGCCCTGCCCTACTTTCCAACTGTGGTAAAACAGTACACCTATGCCATGTACTGACATTTATTGCAATACAAAACTTACAATAGATGCATAATGATACACATAAAGAATACTGACTTTTGATGTTGTTGTTGTTGTTGTAGGGTTTAACGCCATTTTTCAGCACAAGATAGGCTATACATGGCAGCCAGTATTAATGGTGGAGGAAGAACCCAGGAAAACCCTGGAAAGAACCACTGACCCACGAGAAGCTACTGGCAAGCTTTCTCACATACCCACATTGGCCGAGCCCGAGACTCGAACCCACACAGACAGAGGTGAGATGGCAGTGATCTGTAACGGTGAGCGCGTTAGACCACTCGGCCACTCGGGGCCCCTACTGACTTTTGAAGATTAAAAGTAACTTGTACAAGGTAAATATCCTTTTGAATTGATTTTCCATTTATGGATGTGTTCATCTAAACATAAAAATTATAAATGCATGCTACGGAAATATTCTCTAAACTTAATGAAGATGGCTATCTTAAAAATTTGTAGTAAACGAAGTTTCAAACCATGACTTAAGAGTGAAACATTTGTCAATTTTTTTTTTTTTACCTCCAGGTGATGATGGTAAAAGGAACTTGAAATAAGCATTTTTTTTTCAATAACTATTATTATTTATTTTCTATACTAATATTTTTATACATTTATGTATCATTTAATTCAATAACAAGTTTTATTTTTATTATTATTTAGTTTTCAATTCTTACCCGATAACAAAGTACTACTTATGTATGCACTAGATATGCTCTTAGCTCTTTGTAGAGTTTTGAAAATGAAAGTCTAGGGCCAAAATCTGAGTGTCCAGTATATCAAAAACAATGTATTAAAATTTTAAAACTGGAGTTCAGGACTAGAAACTGAAGTTTCTGGAAGCTGGGATTCTTGCTAAAGAAAGCAATGGTGTGGCATCAAAATTTGTATAATAAAGTTAATTTTGAAACAAAAAAAGTAAAATACACAAGATATTGATTATGAACTTTAATCTAACAGGCTGAGTTATGATCTAGGGCTGTGACCCATGATCCAGGTCTGTGACATACCTTTGAAAAGAATGTGCATCATGACTATGTAAAATGGAACAGAACTAAGGAAATTATGTTAACAAAGCCAATATATTAATTAATAATAAGAGGTTCATGAGTTAAACACCTGCCCCATGTTTACGAGTCCATTGTGATGGCACTAGTAGGGCACTAAAGACTCTGGAAATTATTGACTAATGGATCTCAAACCCCATATCTATATGTTTCTAAGTGCAAGCTATCCATAAAGTTTCCTCAAGGAAACATACCCAGGAACTGAAGTTACTGTACAAAACCCAAGTTACAATGATCCTGACATTTGACCTTTTGATTATAAAGTCAATAGAACCCTTCCATACTTTAAGTGCAGACACTCCATACACTCTGGTCAAGGCACATAGTCTAGAAGTGAATATGCAAAGATCATTTTTCTTCCTTCTGTCACAGTAACCTTTGAACCCCAAACTCATTAAGCTTCTTTCCTTTGCAACATGAGAGTGATCCACAAACTTTGGTGAAGGGCATGCTGCTTGGTTGACTTTAGAGATTACTGACCAATGGGTCTCAATAATTTCGACTTCTGATCAGTGTAATGGTGTCTTAAACTAAACTGAATGCGCAGAAACCATTATTATCTAATCAGACTTACAATGACCTTGACCTCTGAACCTTAGATCTCAGGAATATATAGATTTCTTTAGTATCTTATGTGTAAATCATCTACTGGGTTTGGTCCAGGAACTTACTCTAGATAAAAAAATTATTCAGCAAAACTCATTCTCCTTGAAGCCATAACCACCTTTTGATCAATAAGCAAAGGCCTCTTCCATACCTTCAGTGCAAGCCCTCAATAAAACTTGGTTAAGGTATATGGTTTTCATGTACAGTAACTATGCACAAACCATTTTTCTTTCAGTAATGGTGACCATGACCTTTGACCCCCAAATCAATAGTCTTCTTTCTTACCCAATGTGCAAATTATCCACAAATTTAAATGAAGGTTGAGAACTGAATATTTCTGCAAAAACCATTGTTCTTCTTTTAATCACAATGACCCCAACCTGTGACCATTTAACCCCAAAAGTGACAGGCCTCCTCCTTATCCCAAATGCAAGCTATTCACAAAGTTTGATCCCGGTCTGCAATGAAGAACAAATGTTATTGTATGTAAACCATTTTTCTTTGACACAACCTTGGACCTTATTACACCAAAATTTAATAGGCTTCTTCCTTACCCAAAGTCACCCACAAATTTTGTTCCAGGTATGTGATGCAGAATTAATTTAACTGTGTGGAAACAATGTTTCTAATATCAGTCAGGTCCTTGACCTTAAACCTTTTGACACCAAATTTGATAGTATTCTTCCTTACCACAAGTGAGAACTATCCACAAATTTGGTAACTGTAGATGGAGAATTCAAGTTATTATTGTGTGGAAACAAAACCAGTAACAGATGGATGGGCATCATAACATAATTTCTCCACCCTATGGTGGGCGTATAACAATTTACTAGAGGGATTGTGTTTACATATCAAACAGAATTACAATTTAAGTACTTACATGCATAGAGGATTATGGAAAATCCACATTGCCAAAGTGAAATTATTCTCAGGATTAGAAATGAAAACAAAAATTTGTAAGTAAATTATGCTTCTCCAAGAATATTGGCCTGCTACCTCGCAAGTCCAGCCCTACTAAAAAGACAAATATCCTGTCAATTTCAAATAGACAAAGAGCAGTAACTTCTGCCTATTACCTCCCCTTGATACCATCAGGTGTTGCCAGTTTTTAGCTGAGCGAGATACTAACGAGGTAGCCTTTGATAGTGATCTGAGATAAATGTTTCTCCTCATACAGCCATAGAAAAAAGTTGGTCAGTTGAGGGAATGAAGCACTCAAAAAGACGATGTGATTGATGTGGCACCAGTCCCTAAATACGCACCACTTCCCCTCAAGATTCTCTCAATTGAAAGTTTAAATTGTTTGTCTCACATGGATGTCCTGAGAAGAGCCAAGCGTGTCAAAGAAGACGGTCTGGACTGGGATGGAACGCCCAGGACTGTGGTAGAATATGGAGATTTGGGTTGGCCGGGATCTTCCTGACTATCAATAGATCAAGTAGATCAGTGATCCAGGACGAGTCCCGCCTGAGAGAGGTGATCAGAATCATTTTGCAATTCTGACCCCATATCTTCTGGATTATTTTTGGTATCAGGACTGGGGGAAGGTAGACAAAGGCCCACAACCCCTCCCAACTGATTGACAGCACATCCACAGCCCAAGCTTCTGGGTCTGGAACTGGAGAGACGAAGGTGGGTAACTTGTGATTCCACCTCGTCACAAAAAGATTAATTATCGGGCATCCCCAATGGGCACAGATCCGAGTCAAGATTGATGGGTTGAGAGACCATTCCATATAAAGGACTTGGCCTCTCCTGAATAGAGTGTTGGCCAAGACACTGAGTCTGTCGGAAATGTGTCTGACTTGTACAATGATATGGAGATTGTCGCACTACCGTAGAAACTGCCAAACCAGGACACAAAGCTGGGGTGATCTGGTGCACCCCCCCCCCTTTCAGGATAAAGCTCACCACTGCAGCTGCCAGACATGATGAGGAAAGTTTTGCCAGAGAGTTGATCTTCCCAGAAATGAAAGGCCTTGATGACAGCCTTCATTTTGAGGATGCTGATGTGCAGAGGCCTCTCCCCTGGCTCCCACGTGCAGCCGACGGTAGTGAAGTCGAGCAACATATGGGCACCCTAACCATACGCACTGGTGTCTGTGCATACCGTTATTTCCTCTTGGGTCTTCTCTAACTGTATTCCCCTGGTCAGCCAATCTGGGTTGCACCACTGACACAGGAATGATCAAATCGCATGTGTGATCAGGATGGCTTGATCGAAGGGACTTGAAAAAGGGCACCACTGAGTCAGCAATGACATCTGTAAGGGGCGTATAAAAAAGTGGCAGAGCATGATTAGGTTCACCGGCACATTGAATAAAGCGAGGAGTTGCAAAAACTCTCTCAATGAAATCCAAGTCTTGTTGGAGACAGATTCAACAAGTTTGATGATTCTGATGACATGGACATGAGGAAGCTGCACCAGATTCCGGTTGCTTAAGAACTCAATAAACAGTTCACAAGAAAGCCTATATGAGCTGGAAGAGAATGAAGATTGTTCCTGCCTTGGAGCAGGATAGAACTTAGCATATATTTCTGGAGGATGTTGTCCAGGTATGCTGCCGTCATTTTAGATAACGTCAACCGGAACAGGGAGATGATACAATCAAGGAACTAAGTGAAAGCCCAGGGACTGATGTTGAGGCCAAAAGGAAGAATGGCAAGTTGATGAACAGTGTTGCAGTAAAGCAAAACAGAGAAACTTGCAGGAGACAGGGTGGATAGGGACGTGAAAGTATGCATCTGTCACATTGAGACTGTTGACATACTCACCCCATCTGACAGAGAGGTGAACTGACCTCAATGTCCCCATCTGAATTAGGTGAGGTGACTCCAGTCGATGGTGGGTCTCAACTTGCTTTTCGCTTTCTGTAAATGAAACTGCCTTAAGTAAAACCCTGTGGACTGTGACCTTTGCACAAACTCCACTACTAGTTGTAGAAGGCATCCTACTTCTGATCTGATGGTGTATTTGTGAAGAGGGGAGAGGAGGAAGGGGAGTGTTGATGAATGAAACCCAAAGCCCTTCTAAATGACCTGGATCACCACCACTCCCCTACCCCCTTGTGAGGGCGTAGAGAGATCCAGTGAGCAAAAAAATCAGTTTCTTACCAACTCTCTACCACTGCTTCCTTGGGATCAATGTTGGTGCACATGTGACTGCGAAGATCCCCTTTCCCAAGGCTGCTTAAGATCACTTCACACTGATGGGGACTGAGTGGTTCCAAATGCCCCATGTGGGCTGAGTGGCAAGGTGGAGGGGCAGTTCCTGAGCTGCCTGCCTCCAATACAATGATCCAAACAGAGTTGTCTGGAAAGGTAAGGTATGATAAGGTTGGAGAGATGTAGATTACACACATGTGACACATCGTTTCAAGAGCAGATTGGCTGAACCCGTCAAAGTATTGGTCATGGTATGGTGAGATGGTGAGCAGCCCTTGTCATTGACCCTAGAAATCCTGGCTGTTGCCTCCCAAGCGTGGCTATTGCCAGGTTGTCTGCAACAACATCCCAATCCAACTCTCACGGGCACAAAGCAGATTTGCCCGCCCTAGCTAGTACATTCTTGTCAAGTGCCAGTAGATCAGTTCTGAAGGAGTCTGTCACCTTAAGTCTGTCTCTTTCTCCTCATCAAGATCTACCAAAGTTTTAGAGCAGTGGTAAGGGTAAAGGGCGTTCTGAAGTAGCCAACACCCTAAACATGTCCTCGACGATGGCTTGAAAGCTAAACTTCAGTCCGTTCAATAGTCAGATCTGAATAAGATGGGAGATTTGAAGGAGTTCCATCACACTCACTGTGCGTCAAGGCCAAACTGAGTCTACTTGCAGTGACAGAGACAACATACCAGGTGGTATGAAGACTCAATTCCATCCCAATGAAAATGTCACTATATGACTAATTACCAAAAACGGAAGCTCAGACTTCCAGTGACTACGTCTTATAGATGCTGCATGTCATAAACGGTGTATACATAGTATAAATAAGAGTCATGGGAGACTCATACATGCCAAACCCAACCCCCAACCCAAAGTGGCATAAATGTAATTATTGCTGTTATAAATGGCAAAAAAGTGTAATTTGGGTGTAAAAAGTTGAATCAATATACATGCCAGAATTACAATTTACATCAAGTATGAATAAAATACATTGTTACAACTAACCTGGTTGTGCAGCTGGTCAAAATTCTTGACACAAAGGGCAAAATCCATGTGGATCAGAATCAGAATACATACACAAAATATCCTGAAAAATTAGTTATATCCAGCACTCAATTTAACCAGTCTACATGCATAACTTTCACTGAATGATTGTGCTCTGGAATACTGTAATGATCATAGTCAGGTGCTCAGAGTGCTGTAATACATTATTCTCATATTCATCTTTTAAAGTTTGTAAGGCAGTGTTGATTTATCCTTTTTTCAGATCTGACATGTTTTGAAGTATAAAAAGATCCATCTGCTCTAACATTTTCCATCAGATAACATCCACAGCTCACACCATAAAGTGTTTCACTTAACATCTGTTGCCATTTTCTTTAAAAGTACAGACCACTCTTACTAACTAGCTAGCTTATCAATGAAATGAATCTGTGAGGCTAAAGAAACCTGTCTGTTTTCTAAGAAATGGGTCATATACAGTTGCTATAAACAGCAAATAAGTAAAGTACACTTATGCTATTCTTACAAAGCAGTCACCTTTTTAAGAAAATTCTCAAATTTATATGAGTGGAATTAAAGAGATGATAAAAAAAATTACCAAAAAACCCCATTTTATTGCTTTATTTTTTTTCTTCAGTGTTTACTGTACAAAAAAAGCATAATCCATATACAGTTTAGTGTAAGATGAAATTTGGTGAAAAAACATCATATTATGCCAAAAGCATAATGGTTGGCATTTATGGAGACTTCCATGCTCTGAAGCTGCACAGAAATCATTTAAATTGACATCTGTTGAAACGACACAAAAACACCCAATTAAAGCAGAAATTAGTACTGTATTGAAATTACTAAGTCGCTAAAATTCTGTTGTAACTAACAGAGCAGTTAAAGTATTGTATCAACCTATGGCCCTGTTATGAATTTATGCACAGTGCTTAGTTAATAATAAAGTCATAATTCTATCAAAATATCGTAAAATATGAATAAACTAAACATAATTATCAAGCAGCACTTCAGAATTTCGCTAAGAAGAACTCCGTAACGGATAGTGTAAGTGAACGAATTCAAGCGTATAAGGTCAATGATAGCATGGCAGGATGGTGGTCTTAAAAGACAAAGTCCCGAAAGATGTAAAAATCACTCAGAAATTGTAAAATATTAAATACAACATGCAGTAGATCGATAAACCCACACAATAAGTCCAATATGAATGTTGGGTGGGCCCATAGGAACACAAAAACAGCCGGACCATCGAAGCATAACTGTACGACATGTGCTCTTTACAGTAGTGAAGATAAAAACCAGAAAAACCTGGTGGTATCAAGGAGAGGTAATGGGCAAGAGTTACTGCCTTAGTCTATTTAAAACAGACAGGATAAGAAGATTTTCGTCTTTTAGTAGGGCTGGATTCGCGAGGTAGCAGGCTAATATTCCTAACGTAATGTGATTGAAGAACATATTCAAATGAGAAATTCAATTTTAAAATTTGAGGGATTTTTAAAGGTTTTTTTCAAGGTTTCAAATTTTTTTTGCAGCCCAAGACACAAACCAGTTACAATATTGTCTCCATGGTGAGTATAACATTTATCAAAACTCTCATCAAGTATGCTTGATCTTGTTTCTAAATGCAATGAAAAAAAAGATAAAATGAAAATTAATAAATAATGAAAAAAATAAATACCTGCAAGTGCTAAGAAATTTGTGCGCTTTCTCAACCACTAGTCTAACAAAAAACCCTGTCTAACAAACATTTTTGTGGGGTTGGGATAGAGCCATTCATCATTTATTTTTCTTCAAATTTTTAGTTGTTTTTTTTTATTTAGGTTTCCTTTAGTATTATTGGGTTTCTTAGGTCAAAATGAACTTTTTGGGGCTTTTTTTGAGATTTTTGAAGTTAACTTCTAACCCTGTAATGTGTCCATGCTTTGTCCATCATGAACTGGATATAATGGTCAGTGTGAATGTCCACATTATGGACTGTAGTGTACTGTACAACTGCATTGCTAATCACAATTTAGAAATACTTTATTTGAATCAATAGCTGCAAAACTAGACAGAAGTCATGTTGTAAATTTTCAATGAAAAATATACCTTGTAAAATAACAAAAAAGAAGAAAACAAACACTAAACCCCATTTTGAACACTTTGTTTACCTTGCTTTGAACCAATGCAGCTTTCTTTGCTTGAAGCTGTGACTTTAGCAACTTGTAGTTAGATGACCAACCCGCTGGAAAGAAGAAAATAAGATCATCATTACCTGCTGGTAAAGGCAATTCTGAGATCAAATACTTCATGCAAAAGCCTACATTTTTTTAATGCTGCTGCAACCATTGGAAAAAGCGACCACTATGTCTCACTTTTCTATTAACATATTCTTGAAGAAACAGTTTTAAAGTCTAGTATTTCTTTTCAACAAATATGATATACACTAGTAATAACAAAATGAATAGCATATTTGTGTGACTGACAGTGATGTGGTCATAAACGTGTTACTTCAAGTTCATAAAGTTATAATATCATACAAAAATATAACTACTCATATTATAACTTAAAAATATAAAAATGAAGGAAAAGGATGACTTTCGATAATGACCATTTTGTTTCCTTTCAAAAATGCAAATATTTTCCTGACATATTATTATCAAAAGTTCTGCAAATTCTTAATACTGTACCAGAAAAGTTTGTGTTTATAAAAAAAAAAAAATGTACCTCTGTGTGTGAACAGCACTCCTCCTTGGACTTCACTTGATGATTTATTAAACACAATTAAGTATTTTGATTTTAAATAATTATTTTGTTCTGCAATACATTCTGAGTTTCATAGTTACCATAGTAACACTTATATTAAACATAATGTTTCCAGTTTATAAACAATATCGATTTCAAAATCCAATTGGCCATGGGAGCAATTAAAACTATTTTAACATGTTCTTCCAATTCTTTACAACTAAATTTGAAAGCAATATCAGATTTTCAATAGTATTCCTTGGCAAACTGTAAATCATTTATCAAATCCTTGTGCACAACAAAGATTACACTGTTAGTAATTCATTATGCTTTGGCAATCCATAATGAGTGTGACTGCTCTGGTGGCCTAGTGGTTAGAGCGTCCGCCTCGGATGCGGGAGGTCGTGGGTTCGATCCCCGATCGAGTCATACCAAAGACTTACAAAAATGGTACTAACAGCTGCCTCGCTTGGTGCTCAGCATTAAGAGGTTAGTGTTAGGACTGGTCGGCCTGGTGTCAGGATAATTTGACTGGGTGGGACATCATGCTACATGTCTGCGGCATGATGCCCCAGTGCTAGACATCACTATAAACTGCCACACCGCAGACATCGTAGCGATATGACTGAAAAATTGTTAAAGCTACGTTAAAAATCATAATCACATCACATAATCACATAATGAGTGATCTTGTAACAAATATACAATATACATTCATGTGTAGGTGCATCAGTTCTGTGTGTGCATGTGCAAAGAGCATTCTACAGGATTTTGAGAGCCTAAGTCCAGAATCTGCAAATGGAGGTCCTGGCAGCATAGACACTCATTACAGTGAGCTCTATCTCTCTCTCTCTCTCAAAAAAAAAAAAATATATATAAATAAATTTTATATATATATATATATATATATATATATATATGTATGTATATATGTATATATATATATGTATATATATATATATATATATATATATATATATATATATATATATATATATATGGGTCAAGCTAGACTTGAATTTTAGGGAGAAGTGACTTCTCCTTTTGGACAGAACAGGGAGAAGTGAGAGCTCAAATGAACATGAAGCAAGAGGGACCTGTGTGTGTTCTCTTACATGAATTATGCCCTCTATTTCCCAGTATTCATATTTGCATTTAACATTGGATTTAAGCAATACTTTAATTTCTAGTAGAAAATTTTCTTAGTTATTTTGGCCATATGACTCTAAAAGAGAATAATAGAAACTGCATTGTAACAATATTTAACTGAGTAACTAGATTACATTATTGTAATTGCAAGTTGGTAAAAATGCTTCATCAACTACCCTTAATCAATTTTTTAAAAATATTTTTGTATTTGTTTTTTTTTATATATACTTTTAAGCTGACAATAATGGCACTTTCAAAGATTTCTAAACGCGTTTGACACAACTCCTGTACCATGTACATGAGGGCAAATGAACACGTGTCCTGATTTCTTTGTTGCAGATAAAATATTACCGTAACTATTCATACATAACACACTAAAATGCATAAAATTACAGACATGGTTCATTTATAGTCGGTATATGAACTAAACCCTTCTTTCCAACCGAATCAAACACAGACGTGAGTGCATCTATTTTTAGAAGGAGGGGTTTTTGTAATGTAATCACTCACTTTTATATAGCTTCATTACAACTGTCCATGATAGGATTGCAAATTTATGATTTATTTATCTGTCTACGTACTTGTATTAATTTTAGGCACTGATCAAATATTATCTGCTTTGCACAAATATGAATCAAGTCAGAAAACAACTTTGACATTATAACGCTTCTCGCGAATTCCACAACACAGCACTGTCTCATACATTTCTGACCTACATAATTGCATTTTAAAGTTAAATCTTAAATAACATAATACCTAAGGCTCTGCTTTCCATGAACTGTATATTTTTCTGAATATATTTGCCTGACGATTTATGAAAACAGACAACCTCATAAACTGTTCCTTCCCAGACATAGTGATGTCAGCCATTTTTTCCCCGTTACTGGTACACTTACAGTTTCAAACAAAATTTATGATGAAATAATGTACAAGAGGCAGTTAAAATATCCAGATCTCAGATTTTATTCTTAAAACACCAATTACTATTTACATACTATTGTTAAAGTTTCAAAACACGTTTCTACGTTTTTATCATCAAAGGATAACGTGCGTAAATCGGGTAGCCTAGAGATAGGGGTCTAGTTGCCAACTTGCTCGGGAAATGGTTAATGGTCAATCAGCTATCAAAACACATGCCTGTGAATGTGCAAGAGTATGTTTGTCAGCGTAATTGATATAAAAAACTAGGTCTAGCCACTGATGGCTTGAAGAATACCGTTCGCTACAACACAATACTAGAATAAACCTGCCTAAGGTGAGGGGGCATCTCAAAAGGTATTATTAGTCAATCTACCTCTAAAAAAATTACATGGTGAAGGCGTTTTTGCTTTCCTAATAGAAGAAGGTGAAGTTTACATTTTTCAGGCGACTGAGTCACCCACTTCGCCTGGTAGCGTGATCCCTGATACATATATATATATATATATTCTTACAACTATGGTCACAAACTAAGTAATAGAAAAAAGCAAAACCAACTAATTTTGTAAAACTTAACAATTTAATGATCAAATCTATAAATGAAAATGTGAGAGAAACTTACAGTATTATGACGTGAATCCAAACTAATCCTTATAAAGGTCTATGAAAGTCTAAATGAATGAAAAGTTCCTTATAAATTTCAAAACTGGAAATGTATTGGTCCTCCAAGAACTCTGACATCAAGATCATGTTGTCCACAATTCCATCAAATATTTTATAACAGTTCCAGAATAACAATATAGTCCAAATAATGAGCACTTTCTATTTCCAATGAAAAGTCCAAACAAATGTTTTTTCCTCTTGAATAATACCTAAGTACAACCTAAAACATATCAACAGATTTACAGCAGGAACACAAGAAATGTAAGTGACTCCAAAATCAGAATGAAACTGATTGCTCAGTTCTCTCTTTATATACACTGTCGATTGTGACTGTATTTCGCAACAGACCCCACGTAAAAGAAAGCACTATTCATTTTGCGTCAAACTTGCCTATTCATGTAACCTAGCCCAAGCAATGGGAAGTTACTGAATCCTTCTAGAAACATTGAAACCCAATCAGCCAATGAGAAATTAAGCCAAAGGTTCCATTTTAGTCTTATTATTAAGATTATTATTAATAACTGTCAACACATATATAAGCTTTTATTTACAGATCCTATGCAATACTATGCTTTCAAAAGATTCAGGTCATGCAGGCAAAACCAACTAAAGATTTCTGTACAGTTTACAGCCATGAAATAAGAATTATCAAACTTAGATAAAATTATGTACCAGGAATTACAATATATATATATATATATATATATATATATATATGGTAGTGTTTAGGACTTACATATATTGGGTTTTGTCCCATCTCCACCACTTCCCTTGTCAAGGTCAAGTCCATCATAGAGTGACATCTTTTACCTTAATGATCCTGTAAAATTACATATTAGGAATATAAATAGGTTGAATATTTTTTATCAAACTGAGATGTTCCATTCATAACATACATATCAATTACTTAGGAATTAACATTATGCATTGATGTGTGAAATATACACTTACTGGCATACTAACTGTCACATTTTTTTTCTCATGCCTCTATTTTCACATGTGAAAAAATATATCCTTATATACATGTGAAAATACAAGATTTCCCATCATGCCATGTGACGACTGTATATGCCTATGAAAGTTGTACCTGCAAGAATAAAAATATGTACTTTGTGAGCTAAACAAATAAATAGAAACAGTATTACATTTCAAACATGGAAATTTTCAGTAATCTTTGATAAAGAAATTTGACCAGACTCTGTTCGTGTCTCACAGAAGCTATTTCCCCTTACTTCCTGGACAACGTATTGCTGAATCGGACTTGCTTTGTTTTCAGATAGGGCCAACAGTTTACAAAATGACAAAAATGTAATTTACTGCAACAGATTAAGTCAACCACATCCTACCACTTTCTTAAGTCACATATATTTATATGATCAGGTTATAAAATGGAGGTGAATTTGTGAAAAGGGGGTGGGGGTGACAGCATCTTGTGCCAAAGAGTGAGCTTAATCTTCTAAACTTCAATTCTAGAGCAAGTCTGGCATATAATAAAAAGAACATTTTCTTTTTACTAAATTACTAACACATGTTTCATCTTGTGGTACCAAAAACTATACATTTTAACTTATGGCTTTGCTACAAGTTAAAATATCACATTTTCAGTACCACATTATGAAATATATCCAGTATTAACGTAGGAAAAGAAAATATCCTGTATACAACTGTTTACCTCTGCTAGAATTAGTCCACAAACCTACAGAGAAATGTTTGAAATCAGGTTGCAAATGCATGAAACTTGACTCGCTTCTTTAAGCTTTATGTATTGATCATTTGGCAGGAATCTTGAAGATTCCAACATAACTGCAGATACAGATAATAAAAACACTGACACTCAAGCAAATAAAAAATTATGAAAATACTGCGTTTGATATGCTTTACACTCTCTTTTAACAAAGAAAAGTCATAACAGCTGATACATTTAGAATACAAAAACATTCAATGGCCTAAATGGGGGGTTAGGAGAAAACATTTGACTTGAGAAATGGCAACACCAGCTTTCCTTTTAAGCAAATGTAGATGAAATGAGGCACCTGAATATACACCCCCTTTCCACCATGCATCATGTACCTGAGGCAAGTCAAGTGCCTTGTCCAGGAATGCCTGACAGCATCAGGCAGCCGACTTGGGACTGATCCAAGGCAGGATCTGAACCTTAACTGTTCTGATCATGATCCTCACAAGCCAACTAGCAAGCCACTGTCACACTCTGCATTGTTCAAAATGGATGATTCTTTGACATGCAGTTATAAACACACCAGCCTTCCCAACAAGGTCATTGCACTTGGCCCAAAAAATCATAGTATATAAATGAGATTAAGTTATCTACTCAGATAAGCTGATAGAACATTGCTGGAAATTCAAATCTGAATAAAATAAAATAAAAATATTTCTTTGAAGTATTCAGTAAACTCTCATACCAAAAGCAGCTGGTAGACTTTGCAGTGTAGTGTCAACCACACACACACATATCTGCACACCGATAATCAGAATCACACAGACATTAAATACAATAAGAAGTTTCTATCTTAAAAATCCATTGGACAGTTGAACAGCCTTCACTAGAAGTAGACTTTAATGCTCTCAATAATTCAGTAAGGGGCTTGAAGGGGAAACATATCTTTGAGCTCATTAGAGATTGGATGGTACTGTTGTTCAAACTTTCCCAAAAAGCTTGTGGAATACATCTACCTTGGTGTGAGGGAGTGTCAAACATTTAATGAGCGGAAGTCAGCATGTAAAATCTTGGTTCTCCTAAAGGTAGATGATGACTATCTATTTCTGCCCAGAACTGACTCAAATAAGTTGTTTCATTACAAAGTGAGGTTGTTCCTGAAATAAGGTATATAGAGATTAGTATGCTCCAATATGAATCCTGTTTGTCTTCTGGAAGTACCCAAACCTCGCATCTTGATCTACAACTGAAGTCACTGTCTGGGAACATTTCCCAACACAGGTGCGAAAGTGATCTGCAACTGCAAATGGCAGATATCTGACTTGATGTCACTGCTGATCACAAACTATAGTCAAACATCTTTAAGACTACTTAACCATTCTCATTCAAAGCAACAAAGTGTAATAACTTTAGTTTCTTTAACACATTTCTTTGATTTACCTAACTTCAAATGAACTGAATTGTTCCACTTTGTGTACTTTAACTATGCAAATGAACCTAATGGGCTCTACTACAGCAGTGCTAAAGAACTCTTAGCACAAAATCACACAAGATATTGTCAGTCAAATAAACAATCTATGCAATGGTTATTTTTTGTTCTGACCACTTTATCCTTTTAATCACCCCAATGACAATCAACAGCAAAATCTGCCCTGTGATGTTATTCTTCATCAGCATTAAACAGGACTGTTAACTATTTATACTGGCAAAAGATTATGGGCATATAACAAAGTATCAAGAAAACTCTCTCTCTCTCTCTCTCTCTCTCTCGTTTTAAGATAAGAATCAGTGATCTGGATATTTTAACTGCCTCTTGTACACAATTTCAGCATAAAATTAGTTTGAAACTGTAAGTGAACCATTAATGGGGAAATAATGGTGGACATCATTATGTCTGGGTAGTACCAGTTTATTAGACTGTTTTTGCAAATCACTGGGCAAATATATGCATAAAAATATACCATTCATAGAAAGCAAAGTCTAGGTATTACGTTATTTAAGATTTAACTTTAAAATGCAATTATGTAGGTCAGACAATGCTATGTTGTGGAATTCACGAGAAGCATTGTAAGGTCAAAATTGTTTTCTGACTTGACTTGTATTTGTGAAAATACAGAAAAAAGCAGCAAAACAGATACTATTTAACCAATGCATAAAATGAATACAAGTACGTAGACAAATAAATAAACCATAAGTTTGCAATCCTATCAATGGACTATACCAATTAAGCTATATGAAGTGAGTGATTACATTATGAAAACTCCTCCTTCTAAAAACAGATGCTCTCATGTCTGTGTTGATTCAGTTGGAAACCAGGTTTAGTTCATTATTTCATATACCGACTATAAAGGAGCCATATCTGTAATTTTATGCATTTTAGTGTGTTATCTATGAATAGTTACAGTGATGTTTTATCTGCAACAAAGAAATTAGATCGAACAGTATGATCTGAAGACACGTGTGCATTTCCCCTCATGTACAGGGTACGGGGGTTGTTTCAAATGGGTTTAGAGATCTTTGAAGGTGTTATTATTGTGAACCTGTAGAAGGTATAAAAAAAAAAAATTTCAAAAAATTTGATTAAGGGTAGTTGATTAAGCATTTTCACTAACCTGCAATTATAGTAATGTAATCTGGTTACTCAGCTGAAATGTGTTACAATGTAGTTTCTATTATTCTCTTTTAGAGTCATATGGCCATAATAACTCAGAAAATTTCCTACTTGAAAATAAAGTATTGTTTAAATCCAATGTTAAACACAAATAGGAATACCGGAGAATAGAAGGGATAATTCAAATAAGAGAAAACAGTGTGTATGTGTGTGTGTGTATATATATATATATATATATATATATATATATTGCATTTCTTGCTTGGCATCCACTTCTCCCTGTTGTGTCCACAAGAAGTCACTTCTCCCTAAAATTCAAGTCTAACTTGACCCCTGCACTAGGTAAGCAATTCCTTCTAGTTTTAGTTATCACTTCCACTGTCCAAGAATTATGTGGCTTTGTAGTGGTCTTTACATACTAAATAAATATGCTACAACCCTAGTCAGGTTTTCTTAAAACTAACACCTGTTTGAGGTCAAGATTCACCAGACCAGATCAGATTAGTGAGGCTACCAATAGGGAAATGAGACTACCTATGGGTATTATGAATACAGTACCATATAATGAAAGGAAATGCCTGGTTGTTACTTGTTATGTATCTTTAATTTAATTGTTTGTCTGTTAGTTTTAATTTTTTTTTATTTCATTACATGCTATTGTAATGTAACATTGTTTGCTGGACTTGACCTTGTCCAAAATTGAGTTTATTTCTTCTTGACCTGACTGACTTTTTTTAATTTTTTATTTCATTTATGTAAACAACTAATAATAGCTTCATTATTCTCTATGTGAATGAGCTTATTAACCAAATTATTATTCAGGTAAACAAAGAAGGAGTAAATATGTTGATCAGGGTCAGGGTTTTGGAGATTCCCAAGTGAATTTTGGAGGCTATTGTGTTGTAAATAAACAACGCTCATTAGATCATTCTAGAAGATTATTTTCCATTAGGTAATGATTGTTTTTAGAAAATGCTAATTGTGACCTTGAGGTCAAACAGAAAACTATATTATCTTGTGACTGTGAGGATTTTACCAATTGTGCTTTAACATCTAGCACTTCAAGTTGTATTATGTTGTGACCAGTTTGGGCTGAATTTTATTTTCTCCAAATTATTGAATTCAAGTGATTATTTTCTCTGGAAATACAAAAGTGTTCTGATAAAATTCTTGGATATAGACATTCACTGGAATTTACAGAGCTGCCAACCCTCCAGACTTGCAATTAGTGAAAAGTGGGATAAAAATTTGTGAATTTCGAAAGCAATTAGTGAAAAATTATATCATTACACTCCATCCACTTCAATTGTCAGTACTGCATTATATGAAAATCCCAAAATAGAACTAAAACATTATTTACACTGATTACATGTACTACTTTATTTGCAGCCAAAGTTATTGATATACACAAACTTCACGCTATTTGTCATGATATGATGCTCTGGCAGTATTGAACTTCCTCAATCAGGCTATGGTAAATTTGTTTTCAAAAACAGTTCAGGCTTCTTGCCTGCTGGTTAATCTTGGTGACTAAAATTGTTGCAAATTTTCAGCATCTAAGGAGGCACTAAAGTTTTTCTTAATTTTCCTCACAATAGGAAATAATCTTTCACTGTCACTGTTGCTGATCTCCAACTGACATAGACAGGTTATGTTCAACAAGAAAGCTCACAAACAATGCTTCAGTACCGGTAGCATGCAGGACTTGAGTAGGTGGCTTAAAGTACTCCAAAACTGAAATTTGCTGGGGGTGCAATTGCAGTGTGCTTTTCACATTGTTCTGCCACATGCCCACAGGGGCTCGTATCGTTGCTTACAATGTGTCTGTCATATATGTACTATATAATAATATTACTACATGGTACATGTATGACAGGTATATTGTAAGCAACAATACCAGCCATTGTGCACATTCCCAATTGTAAAATTAGCGGCACACTACTGTGCAAAAAGCATAATGTACATCGATGTTTGATTGCTGAATGCTCAGCCAAATTTTGGTGTACTCCAATCTATACTTCACTTTTTGTGGAACACGAATCTTTTTCCCTTGGAAGTGAAAACATTTTAACTGCAGTATAGCTTAATTGCGAAATGGTATTAATCCAGAAGATGAAATGTCAAATGGTGAATGATTAGAGGTGTTGGCGCATGCGCGAAACACAGTAAACTCGAGCAAATTATGATATATGCTAATCTTTAAATCTCAAAAATTCCAACACTTGAAAAAGCTGTCTTCATGTAGTTTCCCAACCTCTATGTGCTTTTTGCTACCAATGTGCTTCCTCACATCGTCCCTGCCACCATGTCCAATGCTAAAATTTGTGGCACACTGTGTGCAAAAAGCATGATGTATATCGGTGTTTGATGGCTCAATGCACGGCCAATTTTTGGTATATTCCAAACTAAACTTCACTTTTGTGCAATACTTTTCTTTTTCCTTGGTGGTGAAGACGTTTTCAAGATTCGATGCCAAACAGTAATTCAAATCAGTGTTGTTGGCGCATATGCGGAGAAAAATTCCAGTTAGGCTCCAGTTTCTTTCAAAAGCTTTTGTAAAATTACTCTTATATACTTAGATTAAAATACGCTAAAATGCTTGCTACTGGGCCAACTGTAAGAATTGGCTATAGTTCTATTAATATCACAACTAGTAGTACCACACCATTTGGCAACTGCCGACCTCATGACTATCACTTAACGAGAAAATTTAATATAATTGAGAATTGGGGAATTCTGATTTTTTGCATGCGGCGTGAATCCGTGAATCACTGTAGAAAGTCCGTTGTGAAATTCAGGCCAAAATCGTGAGGGTTGGCAGCTATGAATTTATACTGAATACAAACCTGGAATAATATTTCTGTGATTCAACAAGAGACTGTTGACACATCAGTATTTTGCAGACCATAAGACATGTCGTCGCCTTTGATTTTGGATCTCTTCAGGACTTGAACTGAGTTTTATTCAGGACTTTTTATTACTAGGACTTGCGTCTTTAATTCTTGGATTATTTTTGGATTTAATTCGCAATACCGTAAGTTCTTTTTTCTCATTTTTTACTTTGTATTCTAGGGAAATAAATTATTTGTTAAATTTTACAAAGCTTGTTGTCTTCACTCTTTCTGTTACTCATTTTAAGAGCACAGACTCGTAACATACTTATGTAAATTTCTCAACCAGTGACATCTTTCGAACTTGCCGATAGGACTAACAGCAATTACAGTAACATTTAGCAAGAGCAAAGATCAAAATCAATTGCTGCCCAAGTACAGGAAGAGTACATGCACTTTAAAAAAAAATCTTGTTTGTTGCAAATGGTGAGGTTGTTATACTTGCAAAGAAAATTAGACTGCATGCAAAATGGTCATTTTTGGGATTTAACCTAATTGGAGTCTCTATGGATATAACTATTGTGAATATTTAAACTCTGAAGGAGTATGGTATGTATTTTCATAGTTTTACATTTACTATTTTTATTTTAGTTTTCTATCTTTGACAAAAGCTTCAGCTACACAGGGGTAATAAGGTCAAAAACAATAAAAAAACAAAACAAACTGCTGGAATCTCTCTCTCTCGTATATATCGGGCCATATTTTATATTGATCAAGAGGTGCAAGAAGAAAAATGTGATGGAATACATATGCATCTATATATCCCTCTTCCCCAAAAAATGTGGAGAAAGCATTTTAGCATTAATGATGCAATTTCCCTATTGCTGGTAATCTGAAATAGCATACAGTGATGCTTTAATATTTTCGAAACCGGAAATTATTATAGTTTAATTCCACATAGCATCTCGATTATTATCCTATCTGTTACTCAATAAATCTTCAGACCAGCATCATTATAAGTAGCTAAAAGTAAATAATAGATTTCAAATATTTCGTATGAAACAAACTAGTAATGATCCAGATAGGAAAGGTTACAGAGTTACAGATAGGACAAAATTTGTGATGCTGTTTGGAATGAAGTGAAAAAAAAAAAAAACGAAGTCAAGGTGTTGATCTGGCCTAGTCTTATACTCAGCATCAACTTATATACAGATGGAATATTTACCAAATTTGCTAATTCTACTTATACTTCGCATTGACTTATTGGCCAGCAAATATGTTACAAAAGCATAAGTATTTATCTTTTTTAAAAAATATTGATTTCAATATATTAGAATACTTTTTTCTTTATTCAAAACTGGAAATAAGGAAAAGAAAGTGTCTTTATATTCAACAGCAAAATTGATAATTATTTCATTAATGAGCTTCTGTTGGGAAAACAAAATGTGAAGTGGGCAGAGATAACAAGTCACCTGATTTTATTCATATCACAGTCAACAACATGTCACTTGATACCAACAAAATAAATGGATGCTCCGAAACACGACTTGGCGATATCAACATAACTAGGTGGTGCTTCAGTTGTGCCAAATGCCACCATCTTACTATTTTTGTACAGAGAGGGTACCCCTCATTACGGGGCTCCCATTCTTTTAACTTTGATTGGATAATTTCATGAATAGCAGGAAAATATTATGTCATAACCTGCGCAAAGGAAACCATTTGGCTTTTGTTTGAAACTCTACGTTACTGGTAAGAATTTGATATGGCTCAGAGAAAATTTTCCTGAAAAACCCACAAAATGTGGATCAGGGAGAGTTTCATGCAGGAGAGGTTTTATTTATATATCTAAATGTGGAATGAGTCCAGAACTTTATGGTACTTATCTTCATTTCGTGGCAATACAGCTGTATTATAACATACCCCCCCATCTCATCTTTAACCAGAAATGCGTATCAATTCTCTCCCTTAAGCAGCTGGTAGAGGTAGCAACCACAGAAGTCTCATGTTTTATCAATAAAGTACAACGAAATCTGTGACAACACGAAATCACCTTATCAATACAATAAATATACATATATTTATCGTACATATAAGGTGATTTACTGTAAGGTACTTTACTGATAAAACGTCAGACTCCTTTGGTAGCAACTATATCATCATCATCATCAGTCCCGTAGTCTGGTAGACCATTGGGGCACCACACAAGACCGAACAATCAGTTTCCTCCATTCCTCTCGATTTTCCGTCTTTCTCATTGAGTCGCTCAATGTCAAGCCTGTCCACTCTCAAATGTTGTCTTCCCACCTCTTTCTCTGCCTGCCTCTCTATCTTCTTCCTTGTACAGTGCCTTGCAGGATTGTCTTGCAAGTCCTGATGATCGTGAGACATGCCCATACCACTGCAGTTTACGTTTTTTCAGTGTGCTCAGGAGGTCTTCGTGAGGCCCAATCGCTTGTCTGATCCTTTGCTGTATTTCTTCATTGGTGACACGATCTTTGTATGAGACGCTGAGGATTTTTCGGAAGCATCTCATCTCTGTGGCTTGTATCCTTTTCTCTAAGTCAGCTGTTATGGTCCATGATTCACAGGCGTAGAGAAATATGGAGATAACCAGTGAGTGCATCAGTCTGACCTTTGAACTGAGTGCGATGTTCTTGTCATTCCAGATGGGCTTCAGTTTTGTCAGTGCTGCTGTTGTCTGCGCAATCCTGGAGAGTACTTCAGGTTTTGATCCTTCATCTGTTACAATTCCCCCCCAAATACTTGAAGCTGTGGACTGTTTCTAGCTTTGTACCTTGGACCCTGATGTCAGTACTGATGCCCTTGGTGTTGTTGCTCATCAGTTTGGTCTTCTCTGCACCGATTTCCATGCCGTAGGCTGTGGAGGTTTTCTCGAGGCTCTCTACTAAGCTAGCTATTTCTTGTTCATTTCCTGCTAGTCCATCAATGTCGTCGGCAAAATGTAAGTTGGTGACTGTTTTGCCTCTGATGCTGACTGTCCCTTCATGCTTTTCAAGCGTGTCAGCCATGATTCTCTCCAGAAAGATGTTGAATAGTGTGGGAGAGAGCAGACAGCCTTGTCTGACTCCGACTGTCATTCTGAACCAGTCCCCTATGCTACCGTTGAAGTATACTGCACTGGTGGCCTTGTCATACAAGTGCTCTATTACTGTGATGAGGTTGGCATTGATGTTGTACAGTCTCATGGTTGCCCACAAGGCTGCATGCCATACCCTGTCAAATGCCTTCTTGAAATCCATGACGACGTGGTACAGATCTTGCTGGTGTTGGAGGTACTTCTCACACAATATCCTGAGGTTGAAGATCTGCTCTGTTGTGCTGCGCCCTGCTCTGAAACCTGCCTGCTCCTCGGCAATGATCTTTTCAGCCTGTGGCTTTAGTCTGTTTAGCAGTATCCTCAACAGGAATTTGCTTGGATGGCTTATAAGACTGATTGTACGGTGGTTTTGACACTGTTGTAAATTGCCTTTCTTGGGGAGGGTGATGATCAGTGATTCTGTCCACGGCGATGGCCATTCTCCTGTTAGTCAGATCTTGTTGCATATGTTTGTGAGGGCGCTAATCATTGCTTCTCCCCCTGCTTGGACCAGTTCTGCTGGGATGTTGTCCACTCCTGCCAACTTCCTCTTTTTCAATGATCTCACTGCTGCTTCTACTTCGTCCCGTAGGACAGGGTGGTGGTTGTTGTTAGTTGCTGGAGGGACGTTCAGTACCTCTGGATCTATTATGGGTTGGTGGTTGTAAAGTTCTGCGCAGTACTCTGTCCATCTTTTCAGAATGTCTTTTTCTTCTGTGAGGCAGTTTCCGGCTTTGTCCTGTAAGGAGGTAACTCGCCACTGTTTTGTGCTTGTTAGATCTTTGACCAGCTGGTAAGGTACTTTACTGATAAAACGTCAGACTCCTTTGGTAGCAACTATATACTCACTGAATATAAACATCGTTGCTACCACTACCCATAACCAAGCAGTTTGTTTTTATTATTACTGCTACAAAATAGTATCAAACCTGCTTGATACCGTTGGATATGAAATTAACGTAGTAGTAAAGATTAATACAAATATATCCTTGTGTTTTCACAGATGAGATGCGATTGTTTTCTGTTAGAAGACTAAGACCCCTCCATAGCAATTAAAAAAATTGGTTCAAGTTTTTAAGGCTACTCACAGCTCAAATTGTTGCAGCATCCATACTCCCTGCATAAACATCTTCATTTGTCTGTGATTTTATCATTATTTTATACTTTTTAAGAAATAAGTTTATATTGTTATGACAAAAAATACTTGCACAATTCAACTGTGCAATAAAGCAACAACAAAATAAATAAATAAATAAATAAATAAAAATAAAAAGTATATACAGTACTGTATTTAAATTTTCATAGGAAATATTAGAGAAAAATAAATATTTTATGTAAACCTGCATTCATAAAAACAATATTTTTAGATGAATTAGTCTAAAAAAAATTCTCATACAGGTAGGCATTTATAACGAATAAATACCTGGATTGCTTTGTTACACTGTCATAGATTTTTTTTAAAGTAAGGAGGTGGATGTTACCAATCCCTTTTGTTTTTCACTTTCACATGAATAAAACACGAATAAAGACAAGCTTTTCACATAATTTGGCTTTTAGATTGGACATAAACTCATTGTAAATTCTGAGTAATTAAAGCTGCAAATTCTGTATTAGCTGTCTATGTCTATGTCTATAAATACATTGACGCAGTCACACTTGACTATTAAGCAATGGGTGGTGCATGGTCAAAGATAAAGAAAAGACGGAAGTGATAGGACAGTCAGAAGAGTAATGACAGGAAAGGCAGAAATAAGTAAAAGAGTGTCAGTGTACGTTTTCGTTCCTTCATATTCAGACCAATCCGGCTACCGTAGCGGCGATGAGATATGAAGCCTCAACCGGCAATGCCCTGAGACTCACTAGGTCTTACATGTAGCTGACTAGTTTATTAGAGTGTGATTTTGGAAAGCTCCAGCCTGTGAGATACCAAGTCAGGAGCTTCTGCAATTATTGCTGGTAATTTGTTCCAAGTCCCTATTTACATGGGAAGAAGCTAAACTTGAAACAATTTGTCGATGCTGACTTTAATTGGAACTTTTTCCTGTGGTTTGCCCTAGTTTGTCTATATGCCAGGGTCAGGTATTTGTCCGCTGGTATGTCCACTAGGTTGTTCGCAATCTTGTACAACATGGTCAGCTGGGCCTTGGTTCGCCTGGATTCGAGTGATTCCCACTGGAGATGGTTCAACAATGCACTGACACTGCTAGTGTTATGATATTTATTTGTGGTGAATCTAGCAGCTCTCCTCTGAACCATGTCTATCTTATTTATTTGATCTTTATTATGTGGGTTCCACGCAGTTGAGCAATACTCAAGATCTGGTCGAACCAGAGTGAAATATGCTGTGCATTTTACTTCTTCATTGTTGATTTGGAGGTTGTGGCGCAGGAAGCCAAGGTTACAGTTCCCTTTTTTCACTATCTTGTCTATGTGCCTTTTCCAAGAGAGGTCTCTGGACAATTCAACCCCGAGATATTTTGTCGCCTTCTCATTTGCTAACTTGTGCCCCTTGAGAGTATATTCATACAAGATTGGTGATTTCTTCCTGTAAACTCTTAGGATGCTGCATTTTTCTGGGTGGAACATCATACCCCAAGTCCTTTCCCAGAAGGCCAGTTGGTTCAGGTCTTCTTGAAGGATCTCACAGTCCTTGGAGGCATTTATTTCCTCGGTAGACTATACAGTCATCTGCAAACAGTCTCGTATTGGAGTCGACGCTCGCAGGTAGATCATTAATGAACATTTGGAAGAGGACGGAACCCAAAACACTCCCTTGAGGTACCCCACTAACAACCGGTACTGGGTCTGATGTTGCTCCATCTACTATAACTCTCTGCGATCTGTCTGAGGCACATTTCCCCAAAATTTCCTTTTATATACCACATACATTTGTAAATTATACTTCAAGAACAGTCTGGTTATATTCTCTAGTGACTATTTCATTAATTAACCCAAAAATGCATCCATTACTGGATTTGTATTCAATATATGCACTGTACAAAAAAGCTCACTTTTTGTAGAAAATTGTTTTGTTTTTTTTTTAAAGGTAATATGTTGTTTGCACTTGCTATGAGCAAAAACCATAAAAAGGATTATATTTTATTGCTAATTTGTTATTTCTGATGCTCTGACCTTCTCAAAAATACCATATTTATTAACTTGAGGTGTAATTTTAAATTTGGCCTGTTATCTCTACAGTACACGACTCTCTGAAACTGATGTCACGACGATATGAATACAATTTTTTTTAAAAAATGCAACTTGATTTTTGTTTAATTACACCAATAACACAATAAAAATATACCTGTAATATTTAAAAATGATGTATTTGAGTGTACTTGAGTAAAATGACTCACTGGCCGCTATGTATCGTGTGCTGAAAATGGCGTTAAACGGGTAACAAACACGAATATAAAAGTACAGAAAAGAAATGACATATAAATAAAAGAGAGGCGGGAAACAAATTGTTGGTCTATCTTTTGCCTTGCCTGGTTCAGAATAAACACTGAGGGATTCTATTGATTCGAAATTTAACTCTACTCATGAACTCGATCCCGTTCTTCAATTTATCCTCGGGGCGCCATTTTTTAGAATTGTCTCCCCTTGTTCTGTTTCACAGCCTGAACTAGGTAGTTAGTTCCGGAATGCATTCTCTGATTTATTTTTACAAGGAAACTATGCGTAGCGTCTAACTGCAAGAAAATACTGTATACGAGATTATTAATAACAAGAGACCCAGTCTGATATCGCTCACCTATCGCATATAAGTACACAACTGACATTTCAATAAGCAGGCTTTAGAGTAATCTGGAAACATATCCCATTAAACTGAGCAGCAGGGAGGGTGAACCCTACAACTTTTTGGCTTAACTGTAGAGACCTATATTTTGAAATTAAAGGTTCCTACGAAAGGCTGTAAAACAAAAGTTTTGTCTTAATAATGAAAACTTCTCTAATTGACCATATTTTTTCTGATTTTTTCACAATCTGGTCACTTAATTTTTTGTCGTCCACCCTCCCTGCTGCTATGAATTTTATCCAAAAATTGTATCAAGTCCGTTGCGATATCTTGACCTCGGAGCATGTAAATTGATCGTTACAAAACCAAAGGGAGCAGTTTGTGCTTTTGAAAAGAAATTTTTAAATTTGTTCATGTCCATGTCCCCAGAACACCAAGTATGATAAATATTCTGCAGCGTATGATTATCTACGCCGTTAAATACAACTAAAACGTTACAATTATCCCTGATCACTTTTGGAATTTGTGTATAACGCTGTGAGTTACATCGCGAGACTGAAAAAAAAGTGTATAATAAAAGATAACCGTTATGATTCTTGAATCACTGATGATTTATCAGATAACAAACCATCAGATTAACAATATCAACACTATATTATGATGTGTGAATTCATCCATTTTCCTATAATAATATAATGAATAATGGATGAATTCACACATATTAACTAACCTCAGATTAATAATATCATGATTGTATCAAGATTGCGCCACATCAACATGTACTTCTTCATGAACATCTTTAAAATCATCTATTTCAGAATCATCGGTTCTAGCATCAGAGATGACCGCGGCAGAGTTAGAATCATCGATGTTGAAAACTTTATCTCTTAACAAATACTGATTTACATATTCTGCTGCTGTTGGTGGTTTTTCTTTATGAGACATATACTTCGGTTTTCTTTTATTATAATAAAGCAACATCACCCTGTATCTATTACCGCCACACGCTGTGCATATTTGAATCGCTCCTCGCACTCCATTACCACATCTCAGACACGGTCTATTTCCTCTTGATCCTGTTCTAATCATGTGGCTGTGATGGGCGCAGTATTCTTCTCGGCACGACTTTCCGCATATCCGAGTCGATCCTTGAACTATCCAACAACAATTATTGGGTCCTGTTTGAAATGGCATTATTATATAATAAAAATATTTTAATTATTTTTTAATTAGAAATATATTCTGTATATTATATAATCATAGACATGACAGAAAAACACATCACATCACTATATTGTAATGACGAAAATAATTTTTCTCTCGAAAATTTTAGATTTTATGATACAAAGTATGATGCCATAGAGAGTCTTAACGTGTTCGAATCCGAACTCGACTGTGATGATATTTATGTGCAGGGAATAATTATTCAACATTTTAATAAATTTTATGTGTTTGAAGACGATGAAGAGTTTGATAAATATGCCGGTAATTTTATTAATGGGTCTTCGGTAACGGAAATCATTCCAAAATTCAGACTCAGATATCCGGTCTTCGATCTCGACACTAAGTATGTGCGTAGGGTAATTGAATATCTACATAGTGATCGCATCGACATCCAACCGACAGATGAACGAATCAACACCGATGACGTTATTGATTATTTCGCTAAATTATGCGAGTGCGATCGTGAAAAGGTGTTCTTGTCTGAAACTAATAGCGGCTATCACGTTCTCGTTAAATCAACTCCGGTAACATTCGATCAACAGTATAGTTTAACAAATCGTGCAGGCTAGGAAAAGAATCCAATGTGGAAGGTTGATAGACAAGCGGGTCTTCATAGTATCAAATTAAATAATACACGATCTCACAAACCAGGTATGCAGACGCTATGCAAAAAACTAATTTCTCATAACGATTATTTATCCGCTAGTGATTTACTCGTCTGCCCAACCTGTATTCAACCTGATCGTGTTGAGATTAAAATCTCTAATCATGATACATCCAATGATGTAAATATCTGCGATCAAATTCCACCAGCAGATATAGTTAGCATATCCACGATACTTACTGGCAGATCCGATCAGCTCATCAGCATCGTTAATGTTACGGGAAATAGATTTACTATATCGAGAGAGCCTGGACACATGTGCAATATTTGTGAACGCAGACACGGATATAACGAGGAGCGTGGTTATATCGAAGAGAAGTGCGATAACTGTCTCGTGTATATCAACGATGGTTATTATTCGATCTGCTGTCCTAGATCAACTAGTAAACAATTACACCTACCAATAATCGTTTCTGGAATCACTGATGATTCTATAGACGCTGAATCAGATACCAAACAAAACAAGAAATATCAACAATATCTTATTAATGCAAGACGTAGATTTCGTTATCCCGGACATGTAACGACTAGAAACGCCGATTACACATACACGGCATTACCAACCCACGAATCAGGACCAGGTTGTAAAGTAATACCTGACGCTGACTACATAGACGGGTCTGCATGTGGAATGGGGAAATCTGAATCAGCTTGGAAATCATTAAGAAATAATCAGTCTGTGCTCGCATTATCATACAGAAAGACATTCACCGAGAAAATCAAATCAGATTATAATATTGAATCCTACATGGATGTTGATGGTTGTATCAGATTCGATCCTGAAGATTCTCGTCTGGTTGTTGTCCAATGGGAATCTCTACATAGAGTTCGTGGAGTTCCAGACGTAATTATTGTAGACGAATGGCATGGAATCCGCAGACAACAATTCCATTCAGCTAAACACAGCAAGGACAGATGGAATAAATTTATAGTATTAGTAAAAATATGCAAACGATTAATCGTTCTCGACACAGATGCTGACGATGACGATCTAATATTATTCCGTGATAAGCTAGGACGATCAACTATGAAATTTATCATTAACGATTACAAACCCGATCATGATAAGAAGTTTTATATCGAACTTTCTCACAGGAATAATCTAACCTCGCTTCTAGAACGATTAAAGTTTAACACGGATAATAAAATCATTAATGACAAAATCGCCATATTCACACATAACAAACAGCGGACCGATTACTCCGTTGAGGGTCTAGCTAAGCTCATTCAGCATCTGGGATATCGTGTTAGATATTATCACGCAGATACAGATCCTACTCAGAAGAAGTCTGACTTCAGCGATATCAATCATGCCTTCGATGATATCGATGTTGTTATCAGCAATCACACACTCGAAGCTGGAGTCAGTATAGTTGATGATCGATTCAAATTAATGTACATATTCTCAGAAGAATTAGGATCTGTTGAAGCGACTAAGCAGGCTATCCACAGATTCCGCTGCGTTAACGAAATACATTATTCATCAACTAGAAAGCGACGTGTTTGCAAACTACCTGTATATCGTGAAGGTGTAGAAAAGGTCATCGTAGATCGTGAAAGATTGATCGATAACGATACAAAATTATATAGAATTCCTAACGCTGAAGATCTATAGACTGATTTTGGTTACGCTTATATCAGTGACATCATCGACGAGAATAATTCCGTTATGTACTTCACACCGCGATTGATTAATGCGATGAGGAATACCGGCTATGAAATAATAGAACCACCAGTAGATGATTACGAGACGTGGTTGAGAAAAACTAAGATATCATCAAAAGATTCTGATAATAAAATAAAATCGATTATGATAACGATCCTAATGTCGATGAATTTCTAAAGACATCAATAGGTAATAGAATAAAACGATCTCAGGAAGCAACGCTTCTTGAAACGAAGTTTCTATCAACAGAGTTGCCTGAGACAGAGTCTCCAGAAACAGAGTCTCCAGAAACGAAGTTTCTAGAAGCGTTGCTTCTTGATGATGAAATCATCTTAAATGATTCTGAAGATTTTCCTCGGTATTACAAATACGATCCAAACACGAATCTAGAACCATATCAATCAAAGAAATTATTCCTTAATTATATGCTCCAGTGTGATGTTCGTTTATTGCCAGCTGAGCAAATAGAGTACTTGTATAAAAACTCAATACAGATAAGACGAGCTCAGCGAATAATAGTTGATAAATTTAATGGTGGCAGTGCAACCGCGAGAGAAGTATTTCGATCAGATAAAATCAGTCCAACAGAGAAACTAACGATAATAAGAAGGTTTCTAAACGCGTTGAATTTACCCGATATTGTAACTGACGATATAATGGTAACATCAGTATCTGTATCAGGACCAGATCTCAGAATGTGCATTAAGAATATGATCGATGATCCTGATATTATACGCGATTATAATAATTTACTCGCTAACTGGCCAAGCATCTTTCCTGAAACAAGATTTCGGTCAAATAAATTAACTACCAGAAACATTCTCGAGAAAATCAAAGCCATCTACAGAGGTTTTGGAGCATCATTAACTGCAGACAACAAAAACACAACAAGATCAGACTGCACACTTACTTATCCTGTGTGGCCTAAATCAGACTTTCATGATGATCCTCGTTGGATGAATTTTATTGATTCGCGACAAGAATTTCATGGTGGTAATGATATCATCGCGGTAGATCCACGAACCACTATGTTGAAGTTTCACATTTGGAGCGTTAATGGATGGTTCAATAATTAACAAACTATCAGATTATCAAAATCAACACTGTATCATGATGTGTGAATTCATCCATTTTCCTATAATAAAATAATAAATAATGGATGAATTCACACACGTTAACAGAAACGAAGTTTCTTAGTCTCAGATTGACCTAAGAATCATTAATGATTCTATCATCGAATATTTAATTTATAATTAAAACATAAAATAATTCTTATTAATAATAATCATGAAAGGCAAGATGTATTATTTCCAGGTACCGATCAATATAATACTGCGATGAAAATAATAAAAGATAATAAAGGATCAATAGTCGCGAGAAATGGTATCAGATTTGCTAATATCCGTGAGCAGGTAGATAGTGGTTTCTCGAAAAAATCAATAAGCGACATAACAACAACGACTCGTAGAAATAAAGTACATGATCGTTTGCGAAGAAAATTAGCTAACAGAACAATATCATTCAACTAGAGTTATAATATTATTATTATTTAAATCAAACAATAATAATAATGGTTTCAGTAACAATAATTCACAACAATAAATCATCGACGTTCTTCTTCGCCTTTTGTTCTTCTACAGATAATGGTCTGCCTAGATCAGCCTCGATTTCTTCGATATCTTTGCAAAGTACTTTAAACCTCATATTAAATGTCTTTGCAAACTCGTTAATGATTTTATTTAATGAATAATCTGTTAAGTCAGTAACTTTACCGATAACAGGTATAATCTTATTGTTGATGATCTTAAATGTTATATGAGACTCTGGTGGTGGTATAAAATATTTATCACCATTCGGACCCTGTATCAAATCATTATCGAAATAATTATCGTGTAGCAAATTTAACGCTATTAGATCATTTACTGAAACCATTATTATTATTGTTTGATTTAAATAATAATAATATTATAACTCTAGTTGAATGATATTGTTCTGTTAGCTAATTTTCTTCGCAAACGATCATGTACTTTATTTCTACGAGTCGTTGTTGTTATGTCGCTTATTGATTTTTTCGAGAAACCACTATCTACCTGCTCACGGATATTAGCAAATCTGATACCATTTCTCGCGACTATTGATCCTTTATTATCTTTTATTATTTTCATCGCAGTATTATATTGATCGGTACCTGGAAATAATACATCTTGCCTTTCATGATTATTATTAATAAGAATTATTTTATGTTTTAATTATAAATTAAATATTCGATGATAGAATCATTAATGATTCTTAGGTCAATCTGAGACTAAGAAACTTCGTTTCTGTTAACGTGTGTGAATTCATCCATTATTTATTATTTTATTATAGGAAAATGGATGAATTCACACATCATGATACAGTGTTGATTTTGATAATCTGATAGTTTGTTAATTATTGAACCATCCATTAACGCTCCAAATGTGAAACTTCAACATAGTGGTTCGTGGATCTACCGCGATGATATCATTACCACCATGAAATTCTTGTCGCGAATCAATAAAATTCATCCAACGAGGATCATCATGAAAGTCTGATTTAGGCCACACAGGATAAGTAAGTGTGCAGTCTGATCTTGTTGTGTTTTTGTTGTCTGCAGTTAATGATGCTCCAAAACCTCTGTAGATGGCTTTGATTTTCTCGAGAATGTTTCTGGTAGTTAATTTATTTGACCGAAATCTTGTTTCAGGAAAGATGCTTGGCCAGTTAGCGAGTAAATTATTATAATCGCGTATAATATCAGGATCATCGATCATATTCTTAATGCACATTCTGAGATCTGGTCCTGATACAGATACTGATGTTACCATTATATCGTCAGTTACAATATCGGGTAAATTCAACGCGTTTAGAAACCTTCTTATTATCGTTAGTTTCTCTGTTGGACTGATTTTATCTGATCGAAATACTTCTCTCGCGGTTGCACTGCCACCATTAAATTTATCAACTATTATTCGCTGAGCTCGTCTTATCTGTATTGAGTTTTTATACAAGTACTCTATTTGCTCAGCTGGCAATAAACGAACATCACACTGGAGCATATAATTAAGGAATAATTTCTTTGATTGATATGGTTCTAGATTCGTGTTTGGATCGTATTTGTAATACCGAGGAAAATCTTCAGAATCATTTAAGATGATTTCATCATCAAGAAGCAACGCTTCTAGAAACTTCGTTTCTGGAGACTCTGTTTCTGGAGACTCTGTCTCAGGCAACTCTGTTGATAGAAACTTCGTTTCAAGAAGCGTTGCTTCCTGAGATCGTTTTATTCTATTACCTATTGATGTCTTTAGAAATTCATCGACATTAGGATCGTTATCATAATCGATTTTATTTTATTATCAGAATCTTTTGATGATATCTTAGTTTTTCTCAACCACGTCTCGTAATCATCTACTGGTGGTTCTATTATTTCATAGCCGGTATTCCTCATCGCATTAATCAATCGCGGTGTGAAGTACATAACGGAATTATTCTCGTCGATGATGTCACTGATATAAGCGTAACCAAAATCAGTCTATAGATCTTCAGCGTTAGGAATTCTATATAATTTTGTATCGTTATCGATCAATCTTTCACGATCTACGATAACCTTTTCTACACCTTCACGATATACAGGTAGTTTGCAAACACGTCGCTTTCTAGTTGATGAATAATGTATTTCGTTAACGCAGCGGAATCTGTGGATAGCCTGCTTAGTCGCTTCAACAGATCCTAATTCTTCTGAGAATATGTACATTAATTTGAATCGATCATCAACTATACTGACTCCAGCTTCGAGTGTGTGATTGCTGATAACAACATCGATATCATCGAAGGCATGATTGATATCGCTGAAGTCAGACTTCTTCTGAGTAGGATCTGTATCTGCGTGATAATATCTAACACGATATCCCAGATGCTGAATGAGCTTAGCTAGACCCTCAACGGAGTAATCGGTCCGCTGTTTGTTATGTGTGAATATGGCGATTTTGTCATTAATGATTTTATTATCCGTGTTAAACTTTAATCGTTCTAGAAGCGAGGTTAGATTATTCCTGTGAGAAAGTTCGATATAAAACTTCTTATCATGATCGGGTTTGTAATCGTTAATGATAAATTTCATAGTTGATCGTCCTAGCTTATCACGGAATAATATTAGATCGTCATCGTCAGCATCTGTGTCGAGAACGATTAATCGTTTGCATATTTTTACTAATACTATAAATTTATTCCATCTGTCCTTGCTGTGTTTAGCTGAATGGAATTGTTGTCTGCGGATTCCATGCCATTCGTCTACAATAATTACGTCTGGAACTCCACGAACTCTATGTAGAGATTCCCATTGGACAACAACCCGACGAGAATCTTCAGGATCGAATCTGATACAACCATCAACATCCATGTAGGATTCAATATTATAATCTGATTTGATTTTCTCGGTGAATGTCTTTCTGTATGATAATGCGAGCACAGACTGATTATTTCTTAATGATTTCCAAGCTGATTCAGATTTCCCCATTCCACATGCAGACCCGTCTATGTAGTCAGCGTCAGGTATTACTTTACAACCTGGTCCTGATTCGTGGGTTGGTAATGCCGTGTATGTGTAATCGGCGTTTCTAGTCGTTACATGTCCGGGATAACGAAATCTACGTCTTGCATTAATAAGATATTGTTGATATTTCTTGTTTTGTTTGGTATCTGATTCAGCGTCTATAGAATCATCAGTGATTCCAGAAACGATTATTGGTAGGTGTAATTGTTTACTAGTTGATCTAGGACAGCAGATCGAATAATAACCATCGTTGATATACACGAGACAGTTATCGCACTTCTCTTCGATATAACCACGCTCCTCGTTATATCCGTGTCTGCGTTCACAAATATTGCACATGTGTCCAGGCTCTCTCGATATAGTAAATCTATTTCCCGTAACATTAACGATGCTGATGAGCTGATCGGATCTGCCAGTAAGTATCGTGGATATGCTAACTATATCTGCTGGTGGAATTTGATCGCAGATATTTACATCATTGGATGTATCATGATTAGAGATTTTAATCTCAACACGATCAGGTTGAATACAGGTTGGGCAGACGAGTAAATCACTAGCGGATAAATAATCGTTATGAGAAATTAGTTTTTTGCATAGCGTCTGCATACCTGGTTTGTGAGATCGTGTATTATTTAATTTGATACTATGAAGACCCGCTTGTCTATCAACCTTCCACATTGGATTCTTTTCCTAGCCTGCACGATTTGTTAAACTATACTGTTGATCGAATGTTACCGGAGTTGATTTAACGAGAACGTGATAGCCGCTATTAGTTTCAGACAAGAACACCTTTTCACGATCGCACTCGCATAATTTAGCGAAATAATCAATAACGTCATCGGTGTTGATTCGTTCATCTGTCGGTTGGATGTCGATGCGATCACTATGTAGATATTCAATTACCCTACGCACATACTTAGTGTCGAGATCGAAGACCGGATATCTGAGTCTGAATTTTGGAATGATTTCCGTTACCGAAGACCCATTAATAAAATTACCGGCATATTTATCAAACTCTTCATCGTCTTCAAACACATAAAATTTATTAAAATGTTGAATAATTATTCCCTGCACATAAATATCATCACAGTCGAGTTCGGATTCGAACACGTTAAGACTCTCTATGGCATCATACTTTGTATCATAAAATCTAAAATTTTCGAGAGAAAAATTATTTTCGTCATTACAATATAGTGATGTGATGTGTTTTTCTGTCATGTCTATGATTATATAATATACAGAATATATTTCTAATTAAAAAATAATTAAAATATTTTTATTATATAATAATGCCATTTCAAACAGGACCCAATAATTGTTGTTGGATAGTTCAAGGATCGACTCGGATATGCGGAAAGTCGTGCCGAGAAGAATACTGCGCCCATCACAGCCACATGATTAGAACAGGATCAAGAGGAAATAGACCGTGTCTGAGATGTGGTAATGGAGTGCGAGGAAAAATACAAATATGCACAG
>JAECUM010092920.1:0-25846 GCA_016617855.1 Megalonaias nervosa
GTGACCACGTGAGCCATCATGTGATTTAAAATTGCGGGTTAAAACAGATATTTTCTAGTGGATTTAATCAGTCGTAAAATATACCTTCAGGCCGAAAGTTACTCCTGTTGTTGCCATTTGAATTTAGTTTTTTTATTTAAAATAATTTATTCGCCCTGGAAAATACTCTTCTTCGACTAAATTCTTGGACAAAGACATTCACTAAATTATTCGGAATTCAAAAGCCGGAATTATATTCTTGGTGACTCAACAAGGAACTGTTGACACATCAACACAAACTGTTTATAGAGGAAGTCATTGCCTTCCATACTGGGACTTCATAGATATTCGAACTTGGATTCAATTACAAAGTTTAGTGACAGGACTTATATTTTTGAATTCTAGGATTAAGTTTTGGATTATATTCTCAAACTGTAAGTCCTATTTCATATTTTTACCTTGTTTTCTAGGGAAATAAATTATTTTGTTAAATTTACAAAGCTTGTTGACTTCACTGTTTTCTTGTGTTACTTTTGTACGAGCCTACACGTAACAAAGGAAAATTGGGGAGCTCGTTACAGATATATGAATTTTCGCTAAAATGTTTTTTTTTTTTAAAATTGATTTTTGAAATTTAAATTCTCCAAGTTTTCAGAATATTTTAAATCCCAAGTACTATTTCATACTGTCTTTGAAATGTTAGTGGAATCAACAGTCTTTTTTTGTACAATGTCATCAAAAGTGGAGAGTTTTCTTTCTAGTCCTACTCAGGAGTAGTTGAATAGTTTGAAAAAAAAATGAGTTGCTTGAACCTGCCAGATAATATCTTTCTGAGGTAAAATCTTCCTTAACGAAGCAAGAAATTAAAAACATTTTGATCCAGGATTTGGTAGACAAGAATGTTTTCGATAAAAGTGTTTCGGGTTCAATCAGTAAGTCTGCATCATACTCTGATATAAAAGTAAAGGAATTGAAATTAAAATACAAGATGGAATTAGAGTTAAGGAAGCTGGAACATCAGAAAGATAAATAGGAGAAACAAATGCAAATGCAGCCGCAATTGGAAAAGGAAAAAGAACAAATGCATTTACAGAAAGAACAAATGCAGTTACAATTGGATAAGAAAAGAACAAATGCAAATACAAAAGGAAGAGAAACAACAGCAGTTGCAATTTGAGAGAGAGAAGAGAGAGAGAGAGAGAGAGAGAGAGAGAGAGAGAGAGAGAGAGAGAGAGAGATAAACAAATGAAATTGGAGTTACAGAAAGAACAAATGCAATTTACATACAAATTCAGGTTTTGATATTACAAGGAATTTTAGGCTAGAACCCTCTTTTAGTGAAAAAGAAGTAGACAAATACTTTATTTATTTTGAAAAAGTTGCTGAAAATTTGAAATGGCCAAGGAAGCATTATTGCAATGTGTACGTTTGGCAGAGCCTGAAATATCTATGCATCCCTGTCAGTACAGCAAAGATCTGACTATGATTTGGTTAAGGAATGCATCTTAAAGGGTTATGAGTTCATTCCTGAGGCTTATCGGAAAAAATTCAGGGACTATAAAAAAGAAGCTGGCCAAACTTATGTCGAATTTGCAAGAGAAAAAGAGAAGTTATTTAAGAGATGGTGCTTAGCCAAGAAAGTTGAACATGATTATGAAAGTCTTGAACAACTTGTATTACTTGAAGAGTTTAAGAACTGTGTCCCTAGTGACATTAAGACTCATCTTGAAGAGCATAAGATCGAAACCTTGGAAAATGCTGCTCTTGCTGCTGATGAGTATTTCTTAATTCATGAAGTTCCTGTTGCAAGCAAATCTTTCACTCAGCAGTCTACTGGTAAAAAAGTATTTCAGCCTAATACAACTCCTTCTAAAACTCAATCTGGCACAACTTTTAAAAATCAAGCTTCTGATAAACTTGAGTCAAAATCCTTGTCTCTTTCCACGTGCTCCTATTGCAAGAAGAAAGAACACGTCATTTCTGATTGCTTCAAATGAAATATAAGCATCAGAATCAAGATAGACCTATCCCAAATGCTCTCATATCTAAGAGGTCAAGGTCAGGGTCGTGTATTGAAAGCAATACATTTGTTGGGTCTAATAAACCCCAGTCTGATTTTATTATGGAGAATTATGAACCATTCATGTCGAAGGATTCTATATCACTCTTGGGTGATTTGGCCAATTCTATCCATATTACAATTTTGAGGGATACAGGAGCTTCTCAGAATCTTTTATTATCAGGTACTTTGCCTTTTTCTGAGAAGTCTTGTTCTAATGAGAGTGTTCTCATTCAGGGAGTAGAGTGCGGCTTTGTTAATGTTCCACTCCGTTGTGTAAACTTGTCATCAGACTTAGTTTCAGGACCTGTGACAGTCGGTATAGTGTCTACTTTACCCGTTAAGGTCATTCATTTGTTACTAGGCAACGACCTAACTGGAGACATTGTTGTGGTTAATCCACCTGTAACTGACAAGCTTTCTTTGGATCAGAAAGTTGATCCTATTGAAAAAGAATGACCTATTTTATGCCCAGCTTTTGCAGTTACTAGAGCTATGGCAAAGAAAGCTCATGAGAATGATTTTGATAAGGAAGGTATTCCTTTAGCTGACACATGTATTGGTCAGGCTGTTGATGAGGTCACTTTCGCTCCTTGTTTGGATGGATTAAAAGATATTGATCACAGTGATCCTCTTTTAACTACTCATTCTCTATTATGTAATCAGGGTGTTAAACGACAATCACTTGTCGTCGAACAGGAAATAGATCCAGAGATCTCCTGTTTGTTTCAGCAGGCCATTAGTGAAACTGAAGCCACTAAAGTACCCGTCTGTTATTTCATTAAAAATGGGATTCTTATGAGAAAATGGAGACCTCCCGAGGTAACTGCTGGTGACGAATGGTCAGTCAACTATCAAATTGTAGTTCCAAAATCTTACAGAGAGGAAATACTTAGTTCTGCCCATGAAACTCCTCTGGCTTTAGGGATTATTAAGACTTATCACAAGGTCTTGACTCACTTTTATTGGCCAAAAATCAAAAGTGATGTTTGTAAATACTGTAGATCTTGTCATACTTGTCAAATGGTAGGAAAACCCAATCAGAATATAACTAAGACTCATCTGCAACCTATTCCTGCATTTGGTGAACCATTTAGCAGAATTATGGTAGACTGTGTTGGTCCCTTACCTAAGACCAAGTCAGGCAATCAAAATTTGTTGACCATTATGTGTGCGTCAACAAGATTCCCATAGGAAATTCCTTTGAGGAATATTAAAACCAAAACTATAGTAAAAGTTTTGATAAAGTTGTTTTACTCAGTTTGGCCTTCCCAGATCTGTTCAATTGGATTAAGGGTCAAATTTTATGTCTAGAATTTTCCAGCAAGTTATGTATGAATTAGGCATTGAACAATTCAAATCTTCTGTCTATCACCCTGAGAGCCGAGTGGCTGTGGAAAGATTTCATCAGACTTTGAAAAATATGATTCGATCATATTGCTTTGATACGTGTAAAGATTGGGATGAAGGCATTCATTTACTTTTGTTTGCTGTTAGGGAGACAGTTCAAGAATCCTTAGGATTCATTCCCTTTGAACTAGTTTTCAGATACACTGTGCGTGGACCATTAAAGTTGTTGATAGAGAAACTTCTTTCTAATGAAGATATTGAACTTAATTTTCTTGATTATGTTTCTGATTTTTAGTATAAGTTGTCAAAGGCTTGCGAGGTCGCAAGAACGAATCTGCACTCTACTCAGTCAAACATGAAATTAAGGCATGATAAAAACTCAAAGGAAAGGAGTTTTCAGCCTGGTGATAGAGTTCTAGCTCTCTTGCCCATTCCACAAAATCCTCTTCAGGCCAAGTATTATGGTCCGTACACGGTTGAGAAGAAAATAAAGTACCTTTCATCGTTTGAGGAATATGATTACCTCTGGTCTAGATAACTGTGATGCTTACATCGATGATGTCATCATATACAACGACACCTGGAAAGAACATCTAGCAACGATTCGGAAATTCTTAGCCAGACTCACTGATGCAAGTTTGACAATCAATTTATCTAAAAGTGAGTTCTGCCGTGCTTGTGTAACATTTCTAGGACATATTGTGGGACATGGACAAGTTAAACCTATAGATGCTAAGGTCAAGGCTATCTCTGAATTCCCTGTGCCTGTCAGTAGAAAGCAGCTGATGCGAATTTAGGTATGGCTGGATACTTTCGGAAATTTTGTTCCAATTTTTCTAATATTGCTGAACCCCCGGACAAACTTGTTGAGCAAGAAAAACAAATTCTTTGGACTGATACATGTCAGGAGGCTTTTGATAGGTTAAAAACCATACTTAAAAGTGCGCCGGTTCTTACAGCTCCAAATGTCAGTCAATCTTTCAAACTGTCTGTTCATGCGAGTGATGTTGGGATTGGAGCAGTATTGATTGAAGAAGATAGAAATGGTGTTGATCATCCAGTGTGCTATTTCTCTAAGAAATTCAATAAGCACCAAAGAAATTACTCAACAATTGAGAAGGACTGTTTGGATTTAATATTGGCTTTACAGCATTTTGAAGTTTACATTAGTTCAGCTACTTCTCCGGTTGTTGTGTTTAGTTATCACAACCCCCTTACTTTCATCGACAAGATGAAAAATAAAAATCAAATATTATTAAGGTGGAGTTTGTTTTTATAAGAATATAATCTTGACATCAGTAACATCAAGGGAAAAGATAATTTATTTGCAGATGCACTTTCCCGTGTATAGAATTATTATTTCATGTACACTTTATATAATTCATAAGAGTTCTTCTTATGCAATTTTGTTTTACCTCATGTATAATTAACATATGGTAAAAAGAAAGTTCTATTATATAAATCTTGTTTCTTCTTTATAGGGGAAGTATTACGTATATGTAATTTAATTGCTTGTGTGTTAGGTTTAAATTCTCTTTTATTTTATTTTTATTTCATTACGTTATTGTAATGATAACTTTATTCACTGGATTTGACTTTTTTTGACCTGATAATAACGCAGTTTGATTGCTACATTTTTATTTTTAGTTAACCCAGTTCTTGACCTTGGTTCCGATTGGTCATTACCAAGGTCATGTTCAGCCCACGTGTTAGGCTGTTGTAAATTATTTCATTTTTCAATTTATTTCCAGTGTGGGAATCTGATTCTTAGATAGGGCTATTCTAGCATACGTACAAATTTTCATTTTTTTATACTGCTCTGTTCAAGTTAATTGACCACGTGAGTCATAATGTGATCTAAAATCGAGGGGTAAAACAGACATTTTCTAGTGGATTTAGTCAGTCGTAAAATGTACCTTTAGGCAGAAAGGCATTCCTGTTGTTGCCATTTGAATTGAGTTTTTTTATTTAAAATAATTTATTCACCCTGGAAAATACTCTTTCTCGACGAAATTCTTGGACAAAGACATTCACTAAATTATTCGGAATTCAAAAGCCGGAATTATATTATTGGTGACTCAACAAGGATCTGTTGACACACCAACACAAACTGGTTATAGGGGACGTCATCGTCTTCCATATTGGAACTTCATCGAGATTCGAACTTGGATTCAATTAGAACTTTTAGTGATAGGACTTATATTTTTTTACTTCTAGGATTAATGTTTGGATTATATTCTCAAACCGTAAGTCCTATATGCTATTTTTACCTTGTTTTCTCTCAAACCGTAAGTCCTATATGCTATTTTTATCTTGTTTTCTAGGGAAATAAATTATTTTGTTAAATTTACAAAGCTTGTTGACTTCACTCTTTTCTTTTGTTACTTTCTGTACGAGCCTACAAGTAACTATATATATATATATATATATATATATATATATATATATATATATATATATATATATATATATATATATATATAATACTTTATGGCTATGCCCATTTTGTAAAATTTTCGAGAGCTAAAGATTGTGATTGGTATGCAAGAATATACATACTGAATTTGACAGGAAAGTTAATTCGGCGTTAGTTCTGAAATTATCATTACACGTTTATATCCAAAATGTGTTTTAGCAAAGGGTTTGTAATGAATATACCCTTATATTCAATAAGTAATACTGATACGTTTGTTTTTAAGCGGATAAGGGGCGAGACATATTAGCGCGAGGGTTCTGCAATATTTGAAATATTTGTCAAATGTATCTTAAATCAGAATTTCATCTAATTGAGAATAGATTTTATATAATTAATTTAGTAATTCATTTATGATAATTATATCAAATATTACACAAAAAATGTCAATTTTACAAGGGGAAATACTTTCTTTTAGACGAAAGTAATATAAAATATATTAAAGCGCCACTTTTCCTTCGTTGCTTTTACTGAGCTGCTCACATTAAGTCAAAAGCGAAGTTCCGATTAAAGCAGAGTGTTTAATCGGGGTAACGTGGTCTTACTCACTACCTTTGCACTTAGAAAAAACTATACTAATAACAAGTTCACAATGCTGTTGCATGTACTGATTTCTAAATCTTACCATGGCGAATCTGGGTATCGTATGTCCTTCGAACTCCACCTCTTCCATGGCGCTTAAAAACAGAGAAGAAATGTTACACACTGTTTCAATTGCTAAAACAATCATATCCATCATGAATTTTCTCTTTTAATAGATAAAAGCATCATTACCTATTTTGGCTGCATCACCCAATTATTTGTTTTGAGTACAGCCAGTAGAGTAATGATTTCCTTACAATTATGGAGAAAATAAATTTATTATTAGATATTGGTAATGTTAACCAAAGCTATGTCGGGCAGTAAATGCGAAGGGATACCAATTAATGAAAATACTGTAAACTGCATATACACATAAAAGTATGAACATGGGCTAATTGTAAACTAACCCCATTTGATCTTCTTACAATCTTAGTATGAACTTCATTAAGTTATGGTTTTTGTCGTTGAACGGTACGTCATCATATTAAAGGTTATATCGTGGTAACTGGAGTAATGTATCTTACCCGACAACACGCCATGGTTGTCAATCACGCCTGATTTGGGAAGGATTTGAACTATAATACATTAACTCGCGATTCCAAAATGGTTAGTACTGACCCATGTGGATTTCAGAAAATAAAAAAAACAACATACCAGTGAGGGACGGTCAAGGGAACTTGCGTGATACATCGCAGTGCCTCTAGTATTGCAGCCTCTGTGTAATGCATGGCAGGTCTATCCTTAAGGCTTGGATATCTGTCTAAACCAACAACAGTGATGATTTCTTGATATATCCCATCTAAACACGCAGGGTGATGAAGAAGGACAAGTACAATGCCCAGCAGACCGTTTCTGGTGGTATTCAACCCTGAAATTAGGTAATGTTTCAAAATCGAAAACATTATGTAGTTATTAGCAGGATGATGGCTGTATTGAAAGTTGACAGAGTTAACAAATATTCAAATACATACATACATACATACATACATACATACATACATACATACATACATACCAACATACATATACACATAGACGTGTGGTGGGGTCGTAATGTAACAATGATATATACGTGTAATTTTAACGTCAGTAGTCGTTGCAGTTTATTATAAGGAAAATTTAGTATGTGCTTATGATTCCCGCTTGATAATTAGCGCAAAGTAATATCAGATTTGTATGTTTTGGTTCTATGGAACTACGATGAATGCAAGCTGTGATGAGTCACTTGACCAATTTTTTTCTTCATGTTTAGTTGAATATTCTATAACCAAACTTAATAATCGCTTGAGTGGTTTGTTTCTAAGGAAAAATAAAAGTACTCGCTTTACCGAGTGTCACAACCGAGGGCCCGACTATTGCAGTGAGTCAATCCACATCTTTTAATAACACGTTCATAACTAATTTCTGTAGATTTGGGACCTGGGATGAACGACCTTAATTAAGAAAATGCTTCGGTGAATGGATTGTTGTCATCAGCAATATAAAAGTAGATTGTTTGTTGCCAAACTGTTGTTTGAAAATGGCACTAGCTGCCAAAGCGTTGTTTGAAAATGGCACTAGCTGCCAAAGTGTTGTTTGAAAATGGCACAAGCTGCCAAAGTGTTGTTTGAAAAGGGCACTAGCTGCCAAAGTGTTGTTTGAAAATGGCACTAGCTGCCAAACATTGCGCTAAAAAATCCCTCTCACTAGCTATTGTCAAGATGCTATGGCTGAACAGTTTCATCTTTTGTGCTTAGAATGGAACAGACGGAAATTATAAGATGTTTGTGTGATGATCCTTCATAGGTTTCAAAATAATTTCGCCTTTTCCTGTAAACAAATACATGTATAATTTCAGCGGTGCTGTGAAAAGAACCTCACCATTTGACTGTTAGAGGGAACATTTATCTGAATTATGAATAGGGTACATACAATATGTTTGAGCTGTGTAGAGGTGGGGGCTTATTTGTTTTTCGTTTAAACAGGATCGTTTCTCCATTATTTCGATTAAGAGAAAAGTTAGTTCTGAATTTTAAATGGGCTACCGCAACATGACAAGCACTAACATAGTATGAGGAAGTTTTCTTTTTTTAAAACGGTTTCAGGGATTTTATAAATCGTTCGTACTCGGGATAAACTTTTAGCGAAAGCAGGCTTATCCCCCCACCCCAAACGTCTATTTTACAGGGTTTACGCCAGACCGTTCAAATTCTTTTCGGAACTATCGAATGACTAACTGTATGTGAAATACCCGCAGCTACGATGTCCAGAATGAAAGCCTTGACCTGCGAGTCGGTCAGCCATTCTGTTTCCCCTTCCCGGTTTTCTTGTACTTGGAGCTTCAAGAGAACATCGACCAATCCACGCTCACGACCTGGTTCGTATGTTTCCTGTTACATAGTTAAAACAGAATACCGTAGCATAGTTTACATATGAACATGTATATTCCAAATAACGTGCAGCGCAACATATATTAAGTAAAATTTACAAAAGAAATTACCAATTCTTAAATTAGTTTTTTGAACTTCCGATTTCTCTATTGATTGCAAAATGTGACATTTTAGTTTAAGTCACCTGCGTTTTAGTTTTGCATATTACACATTTGTATTGTCCTGAAATTAGAATAATCTACACATGCTAGATAAATGCTTTAGCGGCCGATATAAGATAAGCTTCTCTAGATAATAGATGGTGAATAGCATAAGAGGCAATACATTTCTGATATAAATGTAATATACCATAAACATATACGTACCCAGGCGCATTCTTTGGAAGAATCACATCGACTAAGCTGCCATTGTAATCAGTGTTCAACATGATGTGTCTTTTAGAGCAGTCTATCCTACTTTTGGATTTGTCAATGTTATTTGTAATGTATATCGAGTGACGTGAAAAGCTTGACCCAGCTCAGTTTGATCCATTGCAAAACAATCTTGTAGATGTTGTTTTTTTTTACTTTCATTGTATTGAGTATTAAATTTCAAATAATAATGTTTTAGTAATGTGTTAGACATTATTAAGTTAACTAAATATTTGTTTGTCTTGTGAGCGTTATGTGTGTTTCTCGTACATTGGAAGATTGAAGGTTTTTCAGGATTGATTCAGTGGCTACCTTGCTCATATAACTTTACTATAAAAGCTGCTGAGCGCTATCCACAGTGACACGCGCTGTGAAAAGCTAAGATGTATTTAGGACTACAAACTGTGATTTCCCTATAAAAGGTTCTGAAATGGCTGTCTGTTGCCATCTTATATGCTTGGTCTGGGTGAGAAACGAATTGTTCCTCATAATTTGATAGACACTGTCTTTAAAATTGGCTACGGGGATTTTGGATACGTGATAATTGGACCTTAATAATTTATTAACTACTTGCAAATACCGGCTTTGGAAAATATTCTGCACTGCATATTAAATATTTTTGTTATTTTTCTAAACTTAACTGCATACTAAATACACGATTGTTAGATATCAGTGAGATGGACAAAATGTTTAATAACACACACTAACACACACAAACGCAAACACACACACAGATACAGATATATATATATATATATATATATATATATATATATATATATATATATATATATATATATATATATATATATATATATATATATATATAATTTATATTTAGGCTTAGCCCTTACGTTAAGACTTTCCCGTACAACAATGCAACAGTTAACGTTTTACTTAAAGTTAATTCGCCGCCAAATATACCAAACATTTACCTGAACTACTCTAAAAGTTAATTTCAAGTAAAAAAAGAGTTATAAAGTTCAAGTAAGCAAAGCTTGCGGACGTAGCTAAATGAGCTAGGCTAGAGGTCGATGTGATTAGACTGTTTGTGACTTGCGCGTGTTTGAATGTTGTACTATAAAAGCGATTCATTCATTTCCTAATAGTTTATGTCTATCATAACGGTGATGGACAGTTAGGGCGGTCTCAGTTACAACCGACACCAAGTATAATCCATACATTTCTGTAAATTTCAGCATGTGCCGTTTTCAAATAACACAAGACATTATTAAAATAAATTGTGAATACCTTGTACGAAGTGAAGTATTTTTCCAGTAGCTCCTTCTTAGCCTTCTCTGTTCGACTGTATATCCGACCCACCTCCACCGGCATGAAGCGCAAGAACGGGAATGTCCCCAGCATAACGTCTGTTGCCAATAAGGCGGCTTTGTTGTTGTTGTTGTATCTCCAGATCAGGTCTGCATCAGCCTCGTCTGCCATGGAACCAGTTATCTGCGTATGGAATTAAATCATGTATATGATTTCCAACCATCCACTTCGCATTACAGTTTTCAATGTAAAATAAATATTCGATTATATATTTCTAATATAAGCAATTGAAAAGAACCTTGAGAACACATATTTTATAAACCTTTATATTCGGAAAGCTACAAATATGATTGAGTATAAAAGCTGAACTCAGATTTGTCATTTGAAAATGAAAGTACTTACCCGTAGCCCCATGTTAATTTGTCAGTTATATAGCAAAACCATTTACAAACTAACATATGGGTGATGCGATAATCGAAAGTTAATAAGATAATACACGGGAGATAAGATAATCAATGGATAGTAATATAATCTACGATGATGAGATAATGAATGTGTGAGAAAAAATAATATATGGATGATGCCATCATATATTTTTGATTTCGTTTATATTCTTAGACTGCATTACAATATAAACTATTAATGGAATATTGACTTTTTAGTCTTTCGTTAAATATTTCGTGAATATCCTATGGTTATAACTGTTTTGAGACCAAATTAAAAACTTAGATCATAAAGAACATACAGTTAAAAAGAGGTAACAACAATACTGTTTGAAACATATCCTTGTATTATGCCTTTCATTGTAGACACGCCCACAACGTTTAAAGACCATAACTCTCCTTTATTTAAATATTCGAGTATGGTCCTCCTATAAAGGTAAAATATCATATATTTTTTATTCAAAATTTTTATAAATAACACCTACAGTTTAGTTTGTCCTGTTTTTATGTGGTGACAAAATGTAAACTGAATGTTCTCTAAAATAGGATCACACGTGATAGCTAAATTGTTAGCCATCACCGATCATTTGGTGCCTAGAATAAACATGATGTCTGGCACAGCTCTCGATATTGCATCCTAATTTCTGATGCAAAATAACCAGTGCGAGTATCCGAAGAAAAAGACTACGAGGCTTCAATCAAGTATGATAAATTAAAACAGCTGTTATATCTGTTGAATATAATGTCCAGCTTTTGCTTGCCTTGACGAGCAAAAGCTGGACATTATTTAACGAGTTTCATAAATGTAATATTAAATCATTACCCATTTGAGATTCTTTTTATCACATAATTTTATTTCAGTAGAAATTATTTAGATCGAAAGAATAACGAATAATTTCGTTTATTCTGACAGACGCGATACCTTTCATTTGTTGCGCGTAAAAAATAGTCCCAAAAACAGTTGAAATAGTGAAAGTATATTATACAGTTTTGTAACTATAAATCAAAGAATAAGTGTCCATCGAAATAAACAGAACATTTTACAAGACAAAACATTTGCCAACACAAAATATCCAGTGCGTGTGATGTCACATTCTTTTATACGGTGCACAGTATCAGTTTGAGTTGGCCTACACAGCACAGTGCCAGTGTTTACGTCGAAATTCCACATCACAACTAAATATTACATTGTTGCGATATTTTGTGTAAAGATTACTGGATGCAGAAATGCACATATTTACTGTAATGTGTTTGTGACCGGACATTTGCAGTATTTGATTTTGGAACAATAGATTTTACAGAAGAGGTAAACAAATCTCTTTTTGAGTCGGACTTGCATCACATATTAATCGCGTAAATATGCTGTGGTTGGATAAAGTTCTGTCATTTGGGGAGACAGGTTTATGTTTACATTCTCCTGTGAACAAAGGTGAGTTTATTTGCTATAGTAAGTTCAGATTTAAACCAACCTTGTATATAGGGTGGATTCCATGCTACAGATGTATCGCCCCTTCATCCCCAACCCACCCTCGCTATCATCTGAGCAATACTCGTAGTTTTACTTGTTGTTATTGTTCTTGTGTTGCGGATTTTGTAATTTTACATGTTATGATATGTTATACATAAAATAACAAACTCCCCTGGGGGCAAATTGACAATACTGAAACAGATGAGAGAATTTTTCCCCAATTTCCTTTCGCGCGTCGAATAATACAATGGCTGCCTAAAATGTTCAATGAAAACAAAATATTCCAGAAGGCGGTGTCAAAAAAGTTTTCCCACGATTGCAGCCAATCAGTAAAGAGAATACTGCACAATAATTTCATGGTCTTATTTGGACCAATCAGAATCACATAAAGTGATATGTTCACGTATTATAGTATCAAAAATATGAAACTGCACACACTATAGGCAAAGTGTACCGACTATGTGATATATATATATATATATATATATATATATATATATATATATATATATATATATATATATTGTACGTGCGTGCGTGCGTATGTACATACACACATACATACATACACACACACTTACATACATACATGCATACATACATACATATATACATACATAAAGAGGTTTTGAGAGCTTACTATAATCGCTATGAGGTTGGCCAGTGAGCGGGACAGTAATTCTTTTGGGTTGAAATCACTTCCTCCTAAATCTGTTATAATCTTCACCAACCGTTCCAGCTCTTTATGTGCCATGTTCTCGAACTGCTGGACGCCTTCCCCGTACATCTTAAGGCCTTTATACATGATCTTCCTCAAACGAATCAAGGTTTGTCCGTATTTACCTTAGAATAAATAATTTCGACGAGTGTGATAACGTGAATCAAACTTAGTTGGTTGTTTATTGTAGATTTAACGCCATTCTTGGCATATGATACTTTATACATAGCGAGCAGTACATTACGCAAATTAAGAGTCCGAGAAAACCCTGGAAACAAGTAATGATCTGGAGGAAGCAACTGGCAGTATTTCTAATATATCCATATTGGACGAGAACGAGATTTTGCACCACACCGAGAGTATCTAAACGTCAGTGATCTGTAAAACGAAGTGTCACAGACCACTTGTGCACCTTGGGCTCTACGAAAGGAAGCAAGAAGGAAGATGAAAGGAAGGAGTGGGAGGACAACTCTGATCGAATTCCCTCCTGTTGGAGTCTGGTACTTCTGAAGTGATTGGCATCGCCATAAACTCATTAGAAGTCACAATGATAACTTGATGAACTCATCTCAAGATTCAGAACAATGCAATATAGATGTCCAAATTTAAAGTGATCTTTTAAAAAAAGAGTCACAGACACTATTGCTGTTTCTTAGTAGAGTGAATGCGTCTATAAGAGGAGTACTGAGATAGCAAGAAACAGTATGTCAATCCGGTAAGAACTTCGCTGGTCCAGACAGAAATATTGGCTCGTGCGTAACTTGAAATGTAATTTGGAATCAATACGTGCCAGGTTATATGAGTTGTGAGTAGTAAGCTATGAAGGTGTCATTATCATATGCGGAGGATTGGTCCTAAACAGTATTGGAAGATGTAAATTGAATGACTTTAAAAGCTAATGCGCATCCACGGCACTCTCCAGTGAGCCGTGTGATCAGCTCCGGGAAAATCGCCCGATGAAAGCTGAACGGTAGGCAGATGAAGGAGCCTAGAAACTAGTCATAGTAGATGACCTTTTTCAAACAGAACCATTGAACGAAAGGATAAAGAGGAATATATTCAAGGAGTGAACTTAAGAATGAAGAATAAAAAAATAAAATGGTTACTAGCTCTTAAAGTGACATTGCATGACGCAGCTAAGGAGATGGTTTCAAAGGAAGAATTTAAAATCAAGCGGGTGGCGGGGGTAATAAGGAAAGTGCAGGAGTGGATATTCGTCGTCAGCAGTATAAAATAAATGTACCGAATATGGAGGACTGATGCTCATACAATCAAACACTTAACAGGTGAGTGAGACCAGTTACACCAATGTAATTCCAAAATTTGTTATGACAAACTCTCTCTCTCTCTGCCAGTGGCCTGTTAGATGCGTACGAATTATGAGCTAGAAGTAATAAAGAAGCAAGAAAAGTGGTTGAGACAAGAGAGGCACAAACCAATATCGAAACTCACAACAGAATTGTAGAGCATAGCGCATAGTAATGGTTGACAAGGGAACGGACCTTGGCTTATTTCGTTGACATACCAGGAACAAGAAACTGTCATATATGAACTCAAGAAGTATAACAATTAATAACAAATGAAAAACTGATCAGAGGGGAAACGTGCCGATTGCGGTGGGAACACTCGGAGTAATACACTGCAAGTTAAGGGCAGCGTAAAGGAGCTACTACAAACACAAACACCATATGTGCTACACGAAGCATCATTTCATATAAAATCAATGTTACAGTAGAGTTCGTGGCGAATTACGGCGAAAGAAAGGAAAAGGAGAAAATGCTATGGGAAGTGGAAGGGAGAAATTATATTACTGCTACTATAATTACTAGCAGTATTACTAGTGACAATGATAACATACACATGAGATAAGAAGAATCGTATGACCTGCTTGACGAGATACCGAGCGGCATATTTGCAGACTGCACCAATATCTAGTCAAAATTCTAGAATGACAAGAGAACTAATGTCCGTCAACGGTTCCCTCACCACAGAGTCTGTTGCAGAATGTTACTAACTCTCTGGGAAAATAGACTAAGAAACATTTGATCTGGAAACTGTGTTTAGGCTGAAGATTGGAATTTGTCGAAAGATGTGAGAAAATAGAATTTTTCTTTAATTTTGTTTCAGAAAGCAAATCTACCAAAATAGCATCGTGATGCAAACTTGACTATCAAGAAAGAAAGCTAAACGGACAGTTTGCAATGTAGTAGGAACAACCCGTTAATGCAGACAACTAGACAAAATTTGATCTAGGTAAGGTGGGGCCAAATATAAAACAATCACTGTATTCCTACAAGCAGAAGGCGTTGTTTTCACGGTCAAGATAGAAAAATAGCACATTCTGGAATATAAAGTCTTCCCTATATGTCAGATTTGCTTGGGCGGTGAAGAGCTGTCTTCACACCTAAAACTGTTTTCAACAGAGCAGTTCAAAGCAGTCATGAATTTCCAGCCGAGGCAATATATTGTAAATATGACGGAATATGTTCATGATATACGTAAGCACGCTAGACAAAGGTATTTCCAGTTTTCATTGTGATTGACCTACTCATGTGTAAGTATATATTCATTAGGAACGCAAATAATATATTTTTTAGTCTTTTGTGTTTTAAATGCTATCAACGCCTGAAATTGATTAGACCACATGTGGCTATATAATGTAGTGTATGAGCTAGAATCATGCAATTTGTATTTTCGAGAAAGGTAAAAAGAATGATTTAGAGGGGTCAGGAGACGATATGAGTATCTAAACAAATCTTCTCCTTTGCCATGTGCTTAAGACAGAAAATTGGATATATATATATATATATATATATATATATATATATATATATATAACACCATTTGCCAGAATTGTTCGCCTGGATAAGAACCAATAGCACTTTGTGCACTACAAGTGTTTCATAGCAAATTTACGAGTAATTCCTGGGTTCCTTTGCTGGAATTCTAGCTATCAGTTCTGTTATACATAATCCATATAAAAAAATAAGGTTGCATCAGATACTCTGGGTTGGAATCTGCACACGATTTAGAATTAACACATAATATGAGCATAAAAGGTAAATATACGCTTTTGGTCTCTCATCCATATGCCATCTGCCTGTCTTCCACTACGTCCAGGAGTCAATACTACTACTACTACTACTACAAATATCTATTTCTCGGTGAAATATTTAATTTGATTATTGATAGTAGAAAGTCTAGATATTCACGCTGCATCTCAATGTATCATTTGATTTAGTTTTGTACATTTGAATGTCTTGATGTCCATGCATGTCTTCATGAATTACGTTACCAGTCAAAGTACTTTACAATGGCTAGTTTCCCATATATTTTCATTATTTGATCTGGATAAAGGACATTACAATTTATATATGCCAATGCATACTTCGTGGTATATTAATGCAGTTGGTTATATACATTAGAATGCCAAGATGTCCATGCTGAGTTCTCATTGTATTCCTTAATTTCTATAAGCATAATATAATACATAGTTGTCAACGCATTATGACCGGTGTATTATTTGATTTCATTATGGACATTATAATGCCTGGATGTCCGTGCATTACGCTCAGTGTACTGTTTCATTTTGAGTGGGAAATTTGGATGCTTTGATGTCCATGCAAAGTTCTCAGTGGATTATTTGAACTGGTTTGGGATATTCGTATGTCTCGATGTCTATGCCTAATTCTCTGTATTGTTTTATTTGTATACGTGCGTCGTAATGCATAGATGTCCATGCAGGAAGACCAGAGTATTATTTGATATAATAATGGACATTATAATGCCTAGATGCCCTTTCATTATGCATAGTGTCTCTTTTGATTTCGTTTGGGACATTAGGATGCCTAGATGTCCTTGTAAAAGTCTCAACCGATTATTTGATTTACGTTTGGACATTAGAATGCCTAGATGTTGATGCTTAATTCTCTGTGTATTATTTGATCTGGACAAGAACACCAGGGTCCCTAGATGCCCATATTTTATTCTCAGTGTACTATGTGATGTCCACGCCTTATTATCAGGGCATATGATGCATTGATGTCCGCGCATTATGACCAGGTTTGTAATTCTTTTCACTTCGGACATTATAATGCCAAGATATCCTCACACAGTTCTTGGTGAATTATTTGATTTTGTTATGGATGGTATAATACGCAGATGTCCATGCATATTTCTCAATGAATGATTTGATTTTGTTAGGGACACAATGCTCCCTAGATGGACATGTCTAATTACCAGTGTATTTTTTTTATTTTGGATAAGGACACCTGAATGAATTTGTCCAATTCTAAGCATATTACTTATTATTTGGTTCTGTTAGAGACATTAGAATTCCCTCATACCTATGCTTAATCTTCAATCCATTATTTGATATGGACGAGGACATAATAATTTATTTTCCCAATTTTCAGTTCAATATTGATAAAGACATTAGAATTCTAGATGGCTATGCTTACAGTTACAAGAGACGACCATTGAAGGACATTGCACGAAGTTTGTCATACAGCATTGGTGAATATGATTGAATAATGTTCATCTTTCTGGATACATCTAAAAAAGATTTACAATGATAAAAGTGTATTCCTTCTTACAATTCTCTTTTGTTAGTAAATCATGTCGCACTGCTCTGTAACCGTTTGTAAAATATTTGTCTTGTGGAAACCATATTTATCCAGGCCACACTTTGATACAAGAGTGACATAAACGACGTTTTTTTTTTTTTTTAAAACTGTCTCTGATTGTTAGTGTGCTGATAACGTATGCATCCTAACTGCACTCTACGTAAAAGTGCGATCTCTACTGGTTGTCCAAACTATGTAAATTGATTTGATTTAAGTAAACTTCCAGGAAAATATGTTTATTCCTATGTTTCTAAAGGTTCTGGAGACTGCCGTGTTTCGCCATTTCTGTCATCATTTCATAGACTAGTTTTTGCAGTGATTACAAGGAACAGTTAGAGTGAGCTTGATTACGCCTATGTTCATCCAGTCTCCGTCAGAGGAGTACTTTCAGTTCTCTCACAAGCTTTGCAATATTTAAGATAATTACTTTCATTATATTATCTATATTTATGTGGGGTGGGTGGGCCATTTTGTTTGTGCATGCTAATTTGGCCTCCAATTCTGCTATAATTAGTAAACATTTCATTTCTTAAACATACTTTATTTGTGCCAGAATGCATCATTAACTACCGTCGTAGATGATATAACCCTAAACTATAACCTAATGGGCCTTTATAATGGAATATATGAGACCTATTAGTCGTACTTTACATGAGAGTTTTAACTCATTCATTTCACTGAAGTTGACTGTGCTCAGTCATTCATTTCACTCAACCTGAATGTGCTTAGTCATTCATTTCACTCAGCCTGAATGTGCTTAGTGATTCATTTCACTGTGCATACCACGCTTACTCGTTCATTTCTCTGCTGTTGACCATGTTTACTCATTCATGTCACTGTGGCTGACTATACTTATTTCACAGATGCTGACTATGCTGAATCTTTCACTTCACTGAGGCATGGTAGGCTTGCTCGTTCGTTTCATTGTGGGTGACTAGTCTCCCTTTAGAGGTTGACTGGGCATGCATCTTATCTTTTGTGTTAGGATTATAATTCAACACAAATCACTGATAAATATATGTAGCCAAAAGGACATGTAATACATGACCTCTTGTTGGCCAAAATGTTCAGTTTCCAAAATGTTCATACAGTTTCCAAAATGTTCACTCAGTTTCGAAACTGTTCACACCGTTTCCACAGTTTATAAAATATTCACACAGTTTCCACAGTTTCCAAAATGTTCTCACAGTTTCCAAAATGTTCAGTTTCCTGATACATTATATGTAGCGAAAAGGATATGTAAAATACGAAATCGTTTTGGACAAAATGTTGACACAGTTTCCAAACTGTTGACACAGTTTCCAAACAAACAGTTGCTCTGATAATTCCATGAACAAGTATTCATCAGATTCATAAACGGTTGATACATATGAAGTCACAAACATGTGCAGAAGTATTTGGCTACAAATAGTTACCTTTCCACATGCGAGAAACTAACTCAATGTAACAGGATATAAGGTTTACATCGAACATCTTTTTAATATAATATCATTTTATGGGTTCGCTTTCAATTGCACCTTGCATTTCTGCCACAGCCGAATATGAGCCACATCTCATCTGACATTGCTGCTAGAATTAGTGCATAACATGATAATGACACCACAATGATTATAAGTCCACTGCAGCATGGAATCGTGAAGCATTGTAAAATAAACATTAGATATTGTTCCTAAGGAAATTGGCTTTTGTGCGTTTAATAACCGCAAAGTTTTCCAAATGATTCCCAAATGATTCCATCTTCAAAAAACTAAAAACTACGAGCGCAATTGAGAATATGTTTTTTTTTCTCATTAGACACGTTTCTGAAACAATCTTATATATATATATATATATATATATATATATATATATATATATATATATATATATATATATATATACAAATATCAAACGCGTTCTCATCTGCATTACTCCTTAACAAACAGGTAAATGAAGACAAACTGTGTTCGCTGCTCACCCTTTAGGCGCCTCGCTCACCACTTGGGCTAAAAATGCATCCATAAAATATTACATTACTCATCTCTCCTAACGTCCGTAATGAATAAATGACATTAAAAATGTCGTATATATTTTGCATTATTTTTCTCTCTTGTTTGATCGCTTTTTGGGACATTCTGTACATTGGGAGAAAGATTGATAAATATAGACGAGGCTCATGAAGGAAGTCGCCTCACAACAGTAAAAACAATTACATCAAGTAGGACAAGAGACGCTTATGGTATTTTTTCACTAATGAGGTTTAACAATGGTGATATAAATATTGCGGACAGTGCAGCTAATCCTTACTATGATCATGATAGCTTGTAAGTAGTTCTCTCTCTCTCTCTCTCTCTCTCTCTCTCTCTCTCTTTCTTTCTATATATATATATATATATATATATATATATATACTCTCCATACCATATATATATATATATATATATATATATATATCTGTGTGTGTGTGTGTGTGTGTGTGTGTGTGTGTGTGCGTGTGTGTGTGCTTCGTTTTCGGTCATGGAGTCTGGATATCGTTTTAAATTGGTGATTACGCTCAGTTTTTGACGGTCTTAGTTCATTTAGGTTAGAAATATAATCGCAGAGAGATCGAGGAAAGACGTATTTATCATGATTGTTTCAAAATAAAGAATACTTATAACAGAATGTATGCCAGTATACGTTCCTGGCTGCACAAAAATTACATTTATCCATGCATAGAGTGACTGCTGCTTTCTGTTTAACACCATTGTTCTGAATATGATATGGTTCTAAATGGCGGCCAGTACAACTAGTGGAAGAATAAGCCTGGAAAACTACAGACCCACGTGAACTTACTAGCGTGCTTTCTGAGGTACCTGCATTGGCCAAGCTTAATACTCGAACCTACGCGGACAGAGATGTAATATCATTGATTAGTGAAGTCCAGCTTTTCGACCACTCGACCATCAGGGAACATTAAATAAATATTTGAATTTCCGATGCATAAATGGTATAGCAATTTACATGAATGAGGCATTGAGACTGCATATAAATTGTACCCATGCAAGGCCAGAAGGACAAGAGTAGCGTTAGTTTTGGTCGCAAGATAGGATATTGGAACGAATAACAATTGACGCCAACCAGAATCAGGATAACACAAGTAAGACAATGACTGCAGCACTTACAGTGTATACGAGATGAAAATTTCCCTCTAATTAGATAGCAAATAAAAAATACCAACAAATATCTGAAAAATGAAACTAAAATGCTCACAAAAAAAAATTAAAACCCAATTTTATATGACATTAGCAATGTAGCATAAGTAAAAGGTGAATCAAAACGTGTTCCAGGGCCTTTTTTTCTGGTGGCTTATCCCCATCACCAAAACTATAGTGCTAATACATGTCGCGACAATTGCTTATACATATATTCGCTTGTTCTCCAGCACTTTTTTGTGTCTCTTGTCGGGTGTTCCTCTATTTAGTACTATTCAATTAAACAAAATAATTTATAACCAAAAATGAATCATGTCTGTGAAATGAAAACAATACAATCCATGCATACTTAATACATGGTACAAAGATGAGGAGATGTTATATTGAAAGATTGGTATTTAAAAACACATGTTGTACATCATGTAAAGATTGTAGAATAAAACAATGAGTAGTTCGGGGACCAGGAAAAGAATAATAGAAAGAATGAAGATAACAAAGAAACGCACTCACAAAATACCACTCTATTGTTCAGAATAATGAAAAGAATTAGAAGTAGTAGGATAGGAAAGGAAGGATACTTACCAAATATTATTCCCTTTGAATCGTCCATAATGTATTTTGGAAAAAAATGTATCCGGTCGATCATTCAGGACATCGGAGTAACCCTTCGCCATAAAGGCTTTCTTGACCATGCGAGGGCAGCTGATCACAACCATGTTTGTAGTTGCCATTTTGTACAATATCATAGGTCCATATTTCTTCGCCCATTGATCAAGGCTGACGTGGAGACGATTGGGATCAATTTGAAAGATGCATCCAAAAATTGGCCATCCCGCTGGTCCAGGGAGAGGAATTTTTACCCTTGTGCTGGTTATGTAGGAGTAGAGAACATACAAAAAAACAATGGTCACTGCCAACCATATTACGAACATGCTGAAATGAGCTTGTAACAGAAATAAACCCCTCTAACGATTAAACAAACTGTCCAATTTGTTTATGCTTGTCTACACCTGTTATTGATCTATAGGCCAACAGCCTATGGATGTCATTTAACATTGACGTATCCGACTCATGTCTTTCAATATGCAAGATAAAAGGCGCCCTTGGCTACAATGATTGGTCAAAGGAGAACCTTGCAGGGAAATGTTAACCTCACAGGTCAAGAATTATAATTATTTCACACATTGAATAAAATTAATGATTTGGAGAGATTCTGTTTGAATGTGTTGAATTTGTCAGTCTTATCAGTTAAATTACATAGCAGTAGCTGAAGGGTGTGTTACAGATAAAGTTTTAAAATGTTATTGGTTGAATTATATGGGATAGTCCAGTTTTGGTTGTTTAGTCCAACAACTTCCTTTTATAATCTATTTCATATGCCGAGTTTTAAGATGTACTTGTTTGAATTACAGTGGGTGAATGATCTATTTCTTTTGTCGAGTTCGCGGACTTTAAAGTTTCAATTACATATCGATAATTGCAGTCGCGATGTTGTATGTCGAAACTTCCAACTTTACATCATGAAAGTCTCGTTTCTTATTTCGGTTTCTTGCATTTTTACCTGTTCAATTACATTTCTCTGACTGAAAGGTACATTTGCTGTGTTGAGATTTTAGATGTCATAGGATATACAGCGGCTGTTGAAGGTTCCACTTCCTCTGTCGAAGTTCCCTTTTCACTTACATTATTAAATCAATGTTCGTATTGTCCATTGGCCATACATTATTTTTCCTTATTGACATTATTGTCTCTATTTTAGAGATCAACATGAAGTTTAAACATTAACTGCATGAATTTGAGAAATCATGATATATTCACAATATTTATCATAATCAAAACAGGGGTAAATATTGCAAATTTTAAGCATACTTAACTCCTGTACTCTCCGTCGCGTGTTTGTACTAATAAATCTCATTCCTTCGTCTACATAATGTTTGCACTTTCAACTTGATACTATATTGCTAGGTATATAGGTATAGGCAGACCCTGGACTCACGTGAAATGACAATGAGCTGTACATTACAGCGTCTTTGACTACTCGGCAACTTCGGACACCCCTCTTGTGTATCCTTGCAGTTTGTGTGTATTTTAGATGTTTAAAGTAGAATTTGTGCCGATAAGCCCCAGGGACTAAGTCATAACCCTTTAATATGCATTCCTTAACAAAATCATAGTCAGAACTTTGTTGTACTGATTGGGGATCATATATGTCTCGAGCTTCGCCAAAACGTGCACTTTGTAATAATAGAGTCCAATGCTCCTTGGCCATTTCGACTTTTCAGCAATTCTTTTCAAAATGAGGAATATATTTATCTACTTCCTTTTTCTCAAAAAGGAGACACTAACCAAATATTCTTAGTAACATCAAAATTTGAATTTGCATGTAAAGTGGGGATGTACATTTCACTTGGCAGCTCTAATTCTTTTAATGTAAATTGATATTCTCTATCTTCCGTTTATTTTTTCATTTGCACTTGTATCTCTCATTTTTCCTTCTATAGTTTGTATTTATTCTTCTTCTTTCTGTAGCTGCATTTGTTTCTCTCTCTCCTCTTTCTCCAACCGCATTCTCCTCTCTCTTTCCTCTTTATCTAACTACATTTGTTCCTATTCTTTCTCTTTCTGAAGCTCAAGCTTTCTTAACTCTAATTCCATCTTGTATTTTTATTTTAATTCCTTTACTTTATGTTAAAGTCTGATACAGACGTACTAATCAAATCCAAAGCACTTTTATCCACAACGTTCTTTTCACCAACTATTGGACCAGAATATCCTTGATATCTTGCTTCGCTAAGGAAGGTTTTGCTTCAGAAAGATCATATTTTCTGGCAAGCTGAATCAACTCATTTTTTAAGGACTCTAACTGCTCCAAGGTAGGATTTGAAATAAAGATCTCCACTTTAGATGAAATTGTAAACAGCTTGCTGATTTCACTAAAGATTTCTAAAATGTGAAATAATACTTGGGATTTAGAAGGTTCCGAAACTATGAGAATTTAAATTTCAAAAACAAAGTGTTCTGAAATATGTTAGCAAAATTTTGTTTCCGGGACGAGGCCCCAATTTTCTGTTACAAGCCTATGCTCATAAAATAATTAAAAGAAAAGAATAAAGACAGCAAGCATGGTAAAATTTAACAAACAATTTATTTCCCTCGAAAACAAAGTGAAAAATGAGAAAAAAATAACTTACGGTAATGCGAATTAAATCCAAAAATAATCCAAGAATTAAAGACACAAGTCCTAGTAATAAAATGCCCTGAATAAAACTCAGTTCAAGTCCCTAAGAGATCCAAAATTATAGCCTGCGAAGTGCTGATGTGCCAACAGTCTCTTTGGTGAATCACAGAAATATTATTCCAGGTTTGAATTCAGTATGAATTCCAATGAATGTCTTTATCCAATTATTTTGTCAGAGCAATTTTGCATTTTCAGAGAAACTAATCACTTAAATTCAGTAATTGGAAGACAATAACATTTAGGCCAAACTGGTCACAACATAATACAACTTAAAGTGCTAGATGCTAAAGCACGACTGGTAAAATCCTTACAGTCACAAGATAATATAGTTCTCTTCTTGACCTCAGGTCACAATTAGCATTGTCTAAAAACAATCTTTACCTAATGCAAAAAATGTCTAAAATGATCTAATAAGCCTTGTTTATTTACAACACAATAGCCTACAAAATTCACTTGGAAATCTCCAAAACCCTGACCTTAATCAATATATTTTCTCCTTGTTTACCTGAATAATAATCTTGATAATAAGCTCATACACATAGAGAATAATGCAACTATTATTAGTTGTTTACATAAATGAAATAAATAAGTCAATCAGGTCAAGCAGTAATGAACTCAGTTTTGGACAAGGTCAAGACCAGCATACAATGTTACATTACAATAGCATGTAAATGAAAACAAAAATTAAACTAACAAATAAACAATTAAATTAAGTATACGTGACAAATGATATTATAGGAATTCATGCATTGGAAGTTATTTTTATTTTTTTTACTTTGTTTGATTTTATACTTTATTTAAATAAATTTATGTTTTGGAATATTGAATGCTGGGTTCACCTTGTCTTGTTACTTGTGTTTAATCCCTTAGACATAACATTTGGAAAACTGTTCCAATGCTTTTGACAAATCCAACAGAGATATTAGCAAATGCATGCAAATGACAATGCTGTATCCAAAACCTTACTGCAAGCTTTCTACGGCTATGACCTTGTCACCAAGATGAAATAGGCGAATAGGCATGTCACAAATTGAATTTTCTCAGTTATATCATGATGAATGCGAGGTATAACGACAAAATATTATGGAGTTAAGGACAAAGAAGGCACTGAAGAAAAAACGAAACATAAGATATATTTTCTGTGAAGTTGAACCCAATTTAAAGGGGCATATATGCATGCCTTATAATGAATAGCCTTAGTAGCCGTGTCAGTTTTAATGTCAATTTACACTCATAAATGTCTTCTCATGTTAGAGTCATACAAATTCGTGTCAAGTTAAAGTATATACATATTCACAATATCCGAGAGTCATAAGATGTCATGCCACGTTAGAGCCATACAAATTCATGTCTAATTAGGTTAAAAACTACTTGCCATTTTAGTGCTATAAACTATTATATCAAATCAGAGTAATAAAAACTTCCTGACAAGCTAGAGTTATTAAAATGCATGTCTAATTAGGGTCCTACATTTGTATTCTAAGACTACCTTTATTTGATATTGGTGGTACTCACTAAGACTACCTTTATTTGATATTGGTGGTACTCACTAAGACTACCTTTATTTGATATTGGTGGTACTCACTAAGACTACCTTTATTTGATATTGGTGGTACTCACTAAGACTACCTTTATTTGATATTGGTGGTACTCACTAAGACTACCTTTATTTGATATTGGTGGTACT
>JAECUM010092921.1:0-158843 GCA_016617855.1 Megalonaias nervosa
TATATAGATAGATAGATAGATAGATAGATAGATAGATAGATAGTTACGAATATGTAATTAAATTGCTTGTGTGTTAGTTTTAAATTCTTTTTTATTTTATTTTTGTTTCATTATATTTTATTGTAATGGTAATTTTAATTGGGTTTGAATTTTTTTTGGGGAAAATTCACTTGGCCTGATTAGAACGTAACGGTTGCTTTATCACTGTTTTTAGTTCACCTTGGTTGAGACGTTAGTAAACACTGAATGAAAACGATTGGCTATTACCAAGGTCGTGTTCGGCCCACGTGTTAGCTGAGTTGTTAAAAGCCTTTCTTTCTTAATTTATTTCCAGTGTGGGAATCTGATTCTTAGATAGGGCTATTCTTGCCTACGTGATAATTGGCGTTTGTTTTTACTGCGCTGTTCAAATTAGTGATCACGTAGCCTTGTCAAGTGAGCCACCGTGTGATCTGAAATCGAGGGTTAAAACAGAGGCTCTCTAGTTGATTTATCAGTCGTATCATACACCATTAAGAGCTCTAGGTGTTTTTTATTGTTGATGCCAGTTTGTTCTGAAGTTCATCTAATTTTTGGGATTTAATAATTCATATTCTCTGGAAAACAAAACAAGTGCATTTCTTTATAAAAATTCTGAGACAAAGACATTTAGTGGAAATTTATTCTGGAATTCTAAACAGAACATTATAAATTGTGTTTCAACGAGGAACTGTTGTCATCAGCACAACGACCTCATCTGACGTCATCGCCTTCCATATTGGAACTTCATCGAAAGTCGAACCTGGATTCAGTTAGAACTGTTTAGTGATAGGACTTATATTTTTTAATTCTAGGATTAATTTTTGGATTATATTCACAAACCGTAAGTCCTATTTCATATTTTTATCTTGTTTTCTAGGGAAATAAATTATTTTGTTAAAACTTACAAAGCTTGTTGGCTTCACTCTTTTCTTTTGTTACTTCTGTAGATAGATAGATAGATAGATAGATAGATAGATAGATAGATAGATAGATAGATAGATAGGGGTTTTGCAGAAGGACTGAGAGACTGAAAATGATTGAAAAATGCACTAAATTCACAAGTATACGACAACGGACGTACCTGCAAGCAACTGCAAAGAAAATGATGACACAAACGCCTTTGGCTATCGCATTCATCTCCATCTTCAAGTTGATGTCTATCAAAGTAGAGCACACAACTTGCTTTATATACGTTGATAAATCCGGTTTTGATAATAATATGTTGATATTGAGCCACAACAAGATAAGTATGTATACAACTGTTCATTGCTCTAATTTAGATAAATGTTTTTGACATTCAATGGTTTTGATTAATTTCTGTACCGTAATAGTATTGTCAAGTACTGATCTCATCTCCTTATTTCTTGTTGTTGTTGTTGTCAGTTCAAAGGCATTTTCAACACATGATAGGCTATACATGGAGGTCAGTATATTTGGTGGAGGAAGAGCCCCTGGAAGAATCACTAGCCCATGGAAGGCTACTGGCAAGCGTCTTACATAACCATTTTCGTCAGAGCCTGGGACTCGAACACGCGCGAACAGAGGTGCGATGTCAGTAATCGGTACAGGTGAACGCCTTAGATACTGTTCAATTTCTGAAACACGGAAATCAGATATAAGTTTACAACATTTTACAATTCTTTCTTTGGTTTGTGTCTGAGCAATAAAGAGTATTGTTAGAATGTGTGCAATTCTATAATTACTTATATCACTTATTCAATGTCAAGGTGTACAGTTCTGTAATAACTTTTATCGATGTCAAGTGTACAGTTCTATAAGTACTTATGACAATGTCAAGGTGTAAAGTTGTGATAATACTCTTATCAATATCCCCTTAGAAACAAAGGTTGTAAACTGTACATCAAGTAAATTTATTGAAACATATATGGGGATTAATATTTTTTTTTTTTTTAAAATCTGTTAAATATGTGTTTATCTTTATAATCCATGGCCCTAAGGCAATATAAACATATTCTTGACAGGCCATTCAAGACATATTCAAAACGCTTTAAAAAATATCACTCCTGAGCCTCAAAAACACATTAAATTGCATTCCAGACCATCCTAAATTGTAAAAAGCATCATTTGTGTAATTGATCAAAAAAGCCATTGTATCTCAACTCATTTCAAATGAATCGACCCATTTAAAAGTCCCGGATGTGCTTAAGTAAGTATAACTATAGTACATCCTGGTGCTGTTTACGTCTAAATCAATTTCCGTCCAAGTTTATAAAGAATATATACTGAAGAAAATATTAGCTTACCAAAGTCAACATCAACTGTGTGAAACAGAGATGAGATATATCAAAGACTGTCGACGTGTTGCACATACAGTCAACCAAAATTTCTGTCTTCTTGAATAATATTTCTAAATTATATCTTTTAAACTGCGGTATTACAACCATATTCCCACGTTACGCTCTAACTGCATTTCTTGGGTCCAAAATTTTCGATTTTTGTCATTATAGCTACTAGTTTTATTAGTCTGACAATATTTTTCAAGAGTTAAACTTGTAAGTTCAGTATTTTGAAAGACTTATTTCAAAAGATGCCTATCATAGTAGTTTCAGTATAGGCAGTACATTTAGCACGCAAGGGAAAAATTTAGTACCACATACTAATATACATAGATACTAGGCAATGAAGCTGTTATGAAGTTGTAACACGTGTTTTCTTGTTATCCAATCGTTAGAAGTCTATCAGGCGTATCAGTCTTCCTGTACTGCTTAAAATTAACGTACCACCAGATGACACTCAAACACTATTGGTGGCGCTCTACAGTTTCGTATTTTGCATAGTTAGAATTTTAAAGAAAAAGAATTTCCCCGGCTTTTCTCACTGGTTATACTGGCTATATAATAAAGACTTTGTATATCTTAGGTGTCTTTAAAAGAACTTTTAATTCCCTTTATTTTGGTGTATGATTGATTGGGGTAATTTGGGTTCTAGAGTATACAGCTTTGGCTCACTTCAGATGTGCTTGTATAAAAAAAACCGCTAGCTCCGCTTGGTCATTTTCACTTCCTGGACTTCAGAGGTAAATTGTAGAAAAAAAAGCCGATAACTTTTTTTGTTTTTCAGATATTTTGTAATTCATTCATTGCACTTTCAGAAGCTGCTATTGCCTATTTTAGCAAAATTCGTTTTCCCTATTTTAATAACTGCTAAAGTTAGTGTACTTTTCACTAATTTAGGTTAATTTGTCAAGCACATGGGAGCATCCATTTTGTTATACTGTGTGCTTAGATCATGTATAATTTCCACAAGTACAATATCCAAAAAAATGTCAGCCACATTACATCAAAGTAGCATAGAGGTATGGCAATATTCTCTCCATTGTGCATGTTACAAATGCAAACAACTTCACCTTACATACGTCACTCTCTGAAAAGTACAGAATAAGTGATGGTTACCAATACTATCAAAGGAAAAGGTGTGGGCATCGCATGGTTTATAAGCATGTTTATAGCTTGACGGATTTTCAGGCCTAATGTCCGTCACCTAACCAAGTGACATTATGAATCATATACAAATTCAAATCGTCATAATTTAAATGTTGTCCGACCATTTTTCATGGAATTTTTATTGGCACTAAATAATGAACACTAATTCAAACTGGGTAAATGTCAACACAACGCTAATTTACACAGGGTGAGTGTCAAAATAACATTAATTCAAATTTAGTAAGTGTCAACATAATACTAATTCACACTGGATTAGTGTCAACACAACACAAATTCATACTAAATAAGTGTCAACATAAAATATTTCCCCTTCATATGATGTGCTATCCCAATGAGTAGGGCGAGGTTATGTCTGTTCTGACGATAGGTCAAGTGACATATGAGAGGCTATAATGGATTGATATTAGTGCTAAAAGAACTTAATATATTCTCTCATGTTGTACTTTTAGCACTTACAACATATAATCACCTGACATGCTTATGGAATCCTGTTAGGGCCAATCTCTCCATCGCTTCATCGTGTAGTATTTTACCGGGCGATGGAGCGATGAAGCGATGCGATGGAGTGATGAAGCGATGGTAATTTCATCGCTCCATCGCGTCATCGATTCATCGCTTCATCGCGTCATTGTGGCATGCACACGGGATGAGAATAAACTACAAATCACGCGTCACTAGATTAACCGGAATATATATATATATATATATATATATATATATATATATATATATATATATATACCGGAATAAATTCAGGAATAAAAGTAATTACGGGAATATTATGTAATAAAAAAATTAAACGGAGATTTTATCTCTTTTCAAACAGATCTTGGCTTACTTGTGTTATTGAAATGTAACAATTTTGTTTTGTGAACACTTGGGGTTTACTTTTGTTAATGCAGCGTGTGATTTTCCAACAGAATTCATCTTTCCCATAAAATGCACTAATGTCAAGTTTTTAAGCAAGTCGTTAGACTGTATATATTGCAACCAATATGTAATTTAAATTAAATATTGACTGCATATACTTGAGTTGCAAGCACTACCCAATTTCGCTTAAAACTGCATAAAATTTAAATCTTAAATCTTCGTTTTATTATGGTATTACACAATTATTCCGGTAATTACTTTTCTCCCGGTCTTTGTTCCAGTAAATACCTTTATTCCGGTATTAATACTGGGAGATACCTTTATTACGGTTCATCTTGTCACCCCACATCACGCGACTTTCAGTTACTTTACAAAAAGGCGACCCTTGATGAATGGATAAGAAGCTTGATCAACAATAGCTATTCATACACGCAAATAATAATGCATGTAGAGCTGAAAAGAATGTCATTATGAAGTAAATATACCTTTTCAATCTTGTTATGAATTAATAAACGTTTGATAGCAATTAAAGGCTTACTTGTAAGCTGAAGATGCTGACACATGACATTGTAATATTTTTGGTGGGTGGGGGGTATTAAATATTAAAACTCTTGATTTTCAGTAAAATTTCTCTTCGTGACCATAAATGGAGATTGCAATAAATTTTATATCAAACAGATGATTGGCTTACATTTGTGTCCGGGTTTTATATTCCTAAACAGAATGGGGAGAGGGGTAACATTTCAAGACGAGAGGGCAAACATATATTTAGTGACATATAAAGGGGCTCTTAATTCACCAACTTTTTTTCCCAGCTCGCATAAATAGTGACCCGTTTGCCGTCTGGCGTCTGTGCATCCGTCCACACTTTTGTTTTCGCAGGATAACTTTAGTTTTAAGTAATGTACAGTTATGAAACTTGGTGGATAAGTTCCTCTTTAAGTAACACAGACTCGTGTTGGTATTTTGTATACTTGGGCACAGAAGTCAGAAGTCAACCGGGCCTTGAGGGTGGACAGAGGGGTGCTCGAGATTATGGGACTTACTCTCCTTTCCTAATTTTGCAACAATATTTCTATGTGTTTATGTACTGAGTCGAGTCCGCTGAGGTTATGAGTATCAACTACACTTTTTAACAGTTATCGCCATTTCAAGCGGCACCTGCCGAGCATAAGATTAAGAAGACGGGGAAACTTCAACGCATATAATGTCCAACGAGCACTTCGGTTAGTCCTGTCTTTGATTAGAATTCACCTAGTAGAAAGGTATCTCAGTAGTTTTTAAAATCTATGTATCATTTAAAGCTATGCACTATAAAGCCGTTGAGCAGCAAGGCGGGGTGGGGGGGGGAGGGGGCAGAATACCCCCAAAATGGCGACCTATTTTTGTTTGAGCCACTCATCAAGGCCCCGTTTTGCAAAGTGGGTGCTAAAAAATGTTGTTTTTGCCAAGTAGTGTTGACTCATTAAACTATCCAAAGGCCAGTGACAGTATGTTACCGATTTTTTTTGGGGGTGGGGGTGGGGGGTGAGCGCGACCGAACAAAATGGTGGCCGACAAATTTTTCTGACTTAAGAAAATAGCAAAAGGAAGTGCCCGCGACCAGGTTGAATGAATTTGGATATCTGTTAAATCTTAGGTAATTGTTTTATTTTTCTTTTTCCATTGCAATTGTTGGATCGCTAAGTGCAAAAGAGGCTTCGTGGTTTGTTAATTTGTAATCAAGCACAAAATGCTCATTATACGTTGAGCAACACAATTTAGCGAGCCTGTTTTCATCGGAGCAAGAGCATCTATGTCTGGTTCATTTAAACGATAAATTGCGTAAACAACAGCGGACACTGGATATGCGTTATTGTAGTAAGGTTTGTAGATTCCGGTGAAAATACCTATTTTAGAATTTTTATTTATCGTGACGACATTGTTATGTTGACGTGATTCCTTGACAGGGTCGAGTTTATCACGAATAATCCAAGTCGGACCATCTTCGCTGATATGTTCAATACTAAATTTTATTCTGAATATGTTGTTGTTTCAGGGTTTAACGCCATTTTTCAGCACAAGATAGGCTATACATGGCTGCCAGCATAAGGAAGAACTTGGGAAAACCATGGGAAGAACCACCAACCCACGAGAAGCTACTGGCAAGCTTTTTCACGTACCCACATTGGCCGAACCCGAGACTCGAACCCACGCAGACAGAGGTGACATGGCCACTCGGGGCCCCTTTGTGAATATGTACTTGCTGTCATGAACAAGATTATTAATAATAGTAGCCACTCATTTGTCATCCATTGTGGAATTAATAAATGTTCCATCGCCATCTATCTTAAATTTTGAAAAAACATGAGCGGATCGTTGATAAATTCGTTCTTCGCCATTTTGATAAAATCATGCAACTGTAGTTGGAATGGTGGCTGTTTCTTATATTTGGTTAATCTGTCCAAGTCGAACTTGGTGATGTACTCTGGTTCTATCGCCGACAATCTTTTCGTTCTCGTTCAAACAAATTATCTCTACTCTTCTCTGGTTCGATTTTTTTAATCTCTCAATTTCACTCGCGGTTAATAACGATTTTATCTCGTTTAGTAATTTTTCCTGTGTGATTTCTGACCTTGGGAAAGCTACTTTATCCCGGTTACACTAAAATACTCTTCGTGCAGTTGTTTTGCAATAGTAGATTTAGTCATCTACATAATTAGGAAAAGTATTATCTTCAACTGGACTTTATCCAATAATATAACATGCATTAGGCAAAAAATAGTTGTCGCTGGCTCATGATCGGATCATTAAGTCCTTGTGGATAAAATTGTTGTGGAGAATACTGTGGATATCACATGGCCAGTGTTGGCCGTGGCAGTACTGGACCACAACCATGTCTGAAGTGTGGGGTTAGGGTTAAGGGAAAGAACCAGTTATGTGTGTCTTGCAGCGGACGAAAATATTGTGCGCTTAAACGATATTACGAGAAGCAAAATGCTTCTGATGACATCAGAATAAAATACTCACAGGATTATCTTGAGAAGTATTCCTCTGCTGAAAAATAATGTTATATTAGAAGAAGAGAAATTTATGTAAATGGAACAAATTGAGAAAGAGATTGATCTTGATGAATTAAGATGTCATCCGATCTATGATCAATATGAAGCAAGCAGAGCTGGAGTTGAAAGACATTGTCGTATTAAAAAACCAATCGGTAAAGTCATCAATACAGGAGTAGCGAGTGGGGCCACTATAGCGACAATGGGACATCCATGTTTAAAAAGGGTCTCAGCACTATAGCGACAAGGGGAATTTAACATGGGGAATTTAACATGGGTGGGCCTATAGAGCGACAAGGGATTGGGCCTGTCTAGCGATAAGGGGAATTTAACAGGAGTGACGTCACAGTACTGGACACTAGGGAACAATGACAACAATGTTGCACTTTGGCTGACCTCAATCGGACGGAACAGTGTGGGAACGGGTTACGCGTTACTCTAGGGACAAATAGAGACATAGACATAGAGACGTGGTTAGAGACAGGGTTAGAGATATAGACAGAGACATGGATATATTGCACATACATAGATTTATGAACATAAATCTATCCAATACAAATCGACTAAAAATTTTTTAGGCAAGAGAGAATAGATATCTTTTCTAGGGAATGGAGTAGCCCTGAAAAGGGCCTTTGGGTTTTTCTTCTTCTTCTTCCAGTTCTTGCACCATCTCCTCACTTTCTCCATTATTCCTTTCTTCTTCTTCTTTTCATCCTCTGGTATCCAGTCAGGATGTCCCATGGCTCTGAACTTTTCCTGTACCTTTATCCAATTTTCGTTCATTTTCTCAAAGTCCACCTTTTTCTGTCTATTTTCTTTCTCCTTTCTCTCCTTATCCCAGGTACCTTTTATCTTCTTCACCTCCTCTTCCATTACCTTTCTAACCATTTGTTCTGCTTTGTTTAATTGGTCTAATCCCCACTTCACAAAAGACCAATCTGTGAAATTCTCTATTTCTTCTAAAAAAAAAAAATGCCTTACTTTTGTCACACCATCAAAAGCCTCCTTCAATTTTCCCACTTTAACATACTCTAACTTAATATACCCTCTCAACTTCTCCACTTCCTCCTCTATCACGTCTTTAACCAGATCCCTGCCATTTTTAGACTCGTCACTTGACTTGTCACGAAGCCTAGGGTAACTCGATACCGCTTTTAAGCTGCAATCGTTTCCACGACATACGCTGCATCCATCATCCAATACCAACCGTCTTTTAAGTCATTCACTAAATTCATTTCTATTTCGGTTGACTGGTCAACGAGGGTAGCCAGACTTAGCTTAGGCATGCGCGACCGGTTAATGCCCCCCCCCGGGGGGGGGGCTGATTGATTTTTTTCGAGGGGGACGGAATAGTGCCAGGACCCCAACGCTTTAATGCACACATAGTGTGCTGATTGATTTTGTACGTTTGCGGGGTGTATTGTCCCACGGGACAACTGGTGAGTGGGAATAGACCCACACGCACTCACTCACACAGCTAGTTCGAAATGTCCGGTCGTGGCAAGGCAGGGCGGGTGGAAGGGAGGAAGGCGCTGTTCATCCGGGTTCATTTTGGCTCCCATGTTTCCGAAAGTTAAATGTTGTGGTCATGACCTAGTTACGAACTTTGCAACTATTATTTGTGCTGCTTGTATAGTTAGTATTGATACAGTGGACCAACCTAAGATATTTTTTGGGGGAATTATTTGAAAAGTTAATAAAGCTAATTTGGGGTCTTATGCTGTGTTTATTAAGTTACGTAATCGAGTCGTTGCCACATTGTGTAGCTGGTCCTCATGGCTGGGATTTAAGCCACCTTATAGAATCTAAGTTTTAGTGGGCCAGTTTTGTTAGCTTATTTTAAAATGATCCACTATATCTTGAGAACAGTAAGAAAAGAGTAAGATGTTATTAGTATGGCTGTATTTGTATTGGGAGAAATGGTCATGGGGGTAATTTGATTGCATACCACTTTGGGATACCTGTACTTATGTTGCATTGCCCAACGAATCACATTCATAATGCCGCCTGCTGAGCCGCAAGGGGAAGTAGGTGAAAGTGTAGCATCGGCCCGCGCACAGGCAAGTACCACCCCTATGTGGGTTGTCAGCCGTATGCTACCTCCGCACCCACCTCCCCTCCTGTCACGTCTTCATACAAGGCGACTATTTGTATTCATAGCAACCTGTATGACAGCGGCACCAATTACTTGATTCGATTGTGTGTAAGGGGTTGTTTCAAGCTTGTAATGCGTTTGAGACGGGATGGAATGGTGGGAAGGGTAGATATGAAGGTTATAAGTTTTAAGGTTATAAAATCTTTTGTGTATCTGTTGGAATTCCTGTACTAATGTTGCATTGCTTAACGGATCAGATTTGTGGTAATGCCCTCAGTGCCACAAGGGGCCTATGTGACGGCACCATCAACTACATGATCCGTTAGTAATAGGCTGGTATCATAATTAATAATTAATGTAGGTTGTAATATATGGTCAAAGGCTAAATGGTAGTAATTTTGGACAATGTTGGAGTGATATTAAATTTTTTGAACCTTATCTATCTCTCTAAGGAAGAGCAGAATTGATTCGTTTGTTAGGTTTGGATTTGGATTGCTCTGATACAATAATTCTGGATAGGAGTATGGCAAACCAATGTTTTTAAGGGAATTGACTAGTTTTTCCCTTTGATTTTTGTGTTTGGGGCAGGTATTGAACACACGTTGCAGATCCTCAGTGTTGTGGCAATAGGGGCAATTGGAACCTCGTTCTATATTGGGTTTGATGTACTTCCCATACTGCATGCAAGCAGAGTTTTGCCAGTTTTAATTCTGTTTATGACTCTTTGCTCATGTTTATAGAGTGTTTGTGGGACTTTGGTGTTGCGGCACACTGTCTTCTGTATTGAGTACAGTGTACGACCCTTAGGGCATGAATCCCATTCTGTTTGCCATTTTGATGTGATTTTTTTTGATATCATGCTGTATATCTCTGGGATGCTGTAGTCAATATGGGTGAGGTTTGGGTCGTCAAGTCGTAATTTTGCTGCCAATTCAGCTTTGTCATTTCCTGGAATGTTAATATGGGATGGCACCCACATGAATTCTACAATTTGGTCTTGTTTCAGCATATGTTTTAGAATCAATTTTGTTATTTTTAAGAGATTTTCTCGTCCAGTTGAGTTTCCGGTTTCCAGGGAATTTAAAACGCTAAGCGAATAGCTAATTATTAACGTTTTCGGGAACTTACGATTATCTGCCAATGTTATTGCTTCTAATATAGCCCAGAATTCTGCCGTGTAAATGAGCAATTATCTGGGAGTCTTGATTCAAGTTCTTCATCTGTTTCCGGGATAGTTAAGGCAGCAACAGTTCTGTCTGGGCTGTTTTGTTTTTGATCCATCGGTGTAAATTTCGACATAGTCTTTGTAAGAGTTGTCAATTATTGTTTAAGATTTTGGATCTTATCTCTAGCGGGTGGTTTTGTTTTGAGTCAAAGTTTGTTGCTAGAAAGCTTATAATGTTTTTTTTTTTTTGCATGTCCATGGGGTGGGGTCTGGGTGTTTGATGATTTCTGCCTGAAGTCTATCAATATTTAATTCCTTACTTAGTTGACGTATCTTTTTTCCAGAGGGTGGGTTAGGAACAAGTCTCTTACTAAACGGGACATTGCATCTATTGATGATGTCTCTCGTTGGGTGTGAGGGATCATGTACTGAGACTCTCGCTGCATATCTTAATATCAACTCTTCTCAATGCGTGTGGTGTCTCACCTGTGAGGAGTTGCATATCTTCTTTGGATGTGTTTGGTAAGGAGCCTGTACATATACGTAACGCCTTGGATTGGATTATGTCCAATTGTTTAAGGAGGGTTTGTTTGGCTGAGGCGTAGACCTGGCACCCATAGTCCAGTTTCGACCTAAGTAGGGCCCTGTAAAGCGTTAAAAGTGTGTCCTGATCAGTTCCCCATTTCAGTCCTTTAATGTTTTGAAGAAGGTTAAGGTCGCCACTACATTTCCGGACTAATTCTGTAATGTGGTGGTTCCATGTAAGGTATTGATCGAAGTGCATACTAAAGAATTTGGCTACTTTCTCAAATTTTATAAGTTCGCCTTGTATGTATGGGGTGGGTGGGTGTTTTATCATGTGCTTGGGTTTAGGGGAGAATACGATTACTGTTGTTTTCCCTTTTGATAGTTTAAATCCCCATCTCTCTGCCTATTTACCAATTTTTGTTAAATTGGTTTGCAAATCAACAATAAGTTGTTGGCTGGATGGGTTACCCGCTTTCCTTATGCCCTGTTTTCCATCATTGATTTATCAGATTTAGCAAGATGCCTTCAATATTTAGAGGGATGTTTTATATATTTCATACCCTAAATTATTCTCTCCTTTTGAGGTTGATTTTTTGTCCCTAATAGCTATTTTCCATTCTTCAATGGAAAAATCAGCATTAAGTGGCGTATATTTGGTATCCAAGTCTGTGAAGAAATGGGGGTATTTATACTCTACGATTCTTCGGTGTGCTTGGAATTGAGCCAAGTGATTATTATTTCTGCTTATTCCTGCAAAATGGTTTGCTAGATGGTTAGCTATTTCTTTATTGGTTGTCATTCTTGGGATATTGGGCATGCCGTTAGTGTTGTTGCCTCTCATGGCTTTTATCTGACTCCAGACCTGCTTGGAATTGCATGTTTTAAGGTCAAGGGTGGAGCAGTATGTATGTCATGATGTTTCCTTTGCTTTGCGGATAACAAGCTTAGTTTCTTTTTCCTTAGATTTATGTTCTAGGTAGTCTATTGATATGCCGGTGTGCCGAAATTTGTTCAGGGCTTTTTTCTTCTCTTTGATTATGTTTTTGCATTCATCATTCCACCATGGGATGGATGGTTTTGCAATCGAATTGTTCCCTTTTCCTGTTTTTGGGATGCTTTTTGCGGAAGCCGCATTTATTGCTTCTAGAACGTTTTGATTGAATTTGTCAATGTCATCATCTTGGGGTTGTTCTTTAGTTGTGCCGGTAAATAGGGAGTTGAATATGTGCCAGTCGGCTTTATCCAATCTCCATTTGGGAACTTTAGAGAAGTTAGCGGTTGGATTGGTAAGATTGATGGTAATGTGTATAAGAAAGTGGTCGCTACCTAATGTGGTTTTTCGATCCACTTCCCAGTTAGTCAAGGTGGCTAAATTAGATTAGATCTAATGCGGATAGGGAGCCATCCTCTGGGCTAATCCTAGTTTTGGTTCCGTCGTTGAGTATTACTAGGTTATTGTTGTATACCCATTTCTCAATCATTGTACCTCGCTTGTTTAGGCGGGTTCCTCCCCAACGCTTGTTGTGTGCGTTGAAATCGCCACAAATTATATACTCATTTGCAGAGCTGGTTATCTGGTCATAGTTTTTTTTTTTTTTTGGGGAAACAATGTAAGTTCTTCCATGGTCGTAAATATTGAAAATTTCTATAGTCAGCTGGTCTGTGTGGACGAGTACTGAATGGTACTCCTGGGGTATTGGGTAACCTTCGTCAGTCTGAGGATTGGACCGTTGTCCAAAGGTCGTATTTGGGAGTGTGTCACTGACAAAGATAGCCAGCCCCCACCTTTATTTTCGTTGTCCCTCATAACAAATTTATTGGTTGAATAGCAGGGGATTTTTGGCAAGTATTTGGAGGTCTGATGTAGTAGAATTTCTTGAATGCAACTAATATCTGGTTTTTGTTGGGCATTGTTAAGTTTGATACGAAGTTCAGGTTTGTTCGTATTTAGTCTCTGACTATTCCATTGCCAGATTACTAGACAGTTTAACTTAGTATTATCCATTTGATTTAAATAAGTTATTTTATTAATTTTGTTCTGGAATTTTATTGGATGGAAACAAGGTGATTTTCCAACAAATCCATAAGTAGTTTGAAAAATGGGACGTATGGTATGTGGTCAGTTTGGGTGAGGGCTGCATTATCCGCTAATAAATCACTAAAGTAATAAATGATAGCGGTATTTGTGAAGGTATCCATGTTAGTATGATTGCTAGTTACTGGGATTGGTTTGTCACCAGCATTGCTTGTTACTTTGTTACTGTTATGTATCGGCTCGTTTAAAGTAACAAAAAGAAAAGAGCGAAGACAACAAGCTTTGTAAGTTTTAACAAAAATAATTTATTTCCCTAGAAAACACGGTGGAAAGGTGAAAATATGAAATAGGACTTACGATTTGCGAAGAAAATCCAAACATTTGTCATAGAATTGTGAAAACATATAAGTCCTATCAATAACAGTTCTAACTGAATCTAGTCTGAATCTCAATTCCGTTCCAAGATGGTGGAAGATGACGTCAGACGAAGTTTTTACACAAATGTCCAGAATTCCACGTTGAACTACAATTTGTACTGTTTTGTTCCAATTTAGAATCAATTTCACCAACTGTCTTTGTCCAAAGCCAGTTGTATATAGTTCTCCAGGGAAAATTATTATTGTTTAAAGAGTAGATGAATTATAGCTGTCATCTATAACAATATACATCTCGCTCTACAGACGTACAAATGAACAACTCTTTCGAGCACCAGAAAAAGAACACCTTCTTCTCAAGGTATATGAACGACTCTACAAGGTGTTAAAATATGACTCTGACTACTATTTCACAGATACCTGAGTATTTAAACTGAACGAAAACGTCATTTCATGCACACGCACGAAGAACGCATGGTGATTTCAAAATCTCTCCATCGCAGTACAAAGTGTAAACAAGTATAATTAGAAATGACCTTGGCCACAACCAATCACTTTTGCCGACTGTTTACTTAAATCGACAAACCATGGCATGCATAATCGTGCTTATACGAGTCATATTTACGTTCTAAATAAACACGACGTTTCTTTCAAAATATCAGACCCTGTGAACATAATCATCACAACAAAAATTATCATAATGAAATAGAAAAAAAGTTCAAATTTTAACACACAAGTAATTAAACTACATGGTCGTAACAGTTACCTGCATTGCTTATTGTTATATTACTTAACTTGTTAGAGGATTCATTGTTTGATAGTGTGTATACAGGCTGATGGGTGACCCTTGAATTTTATTCAAGATTTTTGTGACCATTGGCATTGCTTTTTTTAGGTGGGTTTGTGCTCAGCCTGCTCATTAATCCTTTTTTGGGGTGGTGGGGGTGGACCCATGTCAGCTTATTTGATATAAGAGGGTTATTTCTTGGGTTAGTTAAATTCGGGGGTACTGTTTCCTTATTCTGCTGATTATTTAGAAGTGGGGTCAACGATTTGGCTCTTTGATAGGTTAGGCTTTTTCCTTCCATAAGGCGAATTATTTCCTTTTCCCTCCTGGTCTATAGACAGAAGTTCGCGGTGGGGTGGTGGGATTCATGGCAATTTGCACATTTTTGGCACTTATTACTGTGGCTACAGCCACAAGTGTCACAATTTTCCTTGAATTTGCACTTGTTGGCTTGGTGGCCCTGTGCTTTGCAATTGCTGCAGAAGGGTGGTTTGTTGATGTACTCCTCGAGAGGGTAGGAGTAGCCAAAGAAGACCAATAAATGGGGTAGGGGTTGGGGTTTAAATTAATACTAGCAGAATTGCCGAAGACACGAGTCCACGGTTGATCCGCAGTCTGTATGCCTTGGAGATATTAGTTCCTTGAGTTATCAGCTCATGGGCGATCTCTGTGTTGCTCAGTTTGTTATACATATTATGTAGCTTCATGATTTTTGTAAAATAGCAACACTACGTTTGGCAATCTCTGTTTGGTTGATTGTGTTTTCTTCTTCTTTGATCCTTGTTATTTCTTGTTGCTGTTTTTCCTGGATATTTGAGTTAGATTTCAGTGCATTTTGTCTTGTTACATATATTTTGATTTGTCCAATCTGCTGAATCTCCATGTATTTAGCTACCTGTTTAAGGGTGCTGCATCTCACAATTCCGTAGTGTGTTTTCGGTCTTATGATTTCAAAGGCAGCTGAGTGGATGCTAGTCAAGGCCGACACAATGCTTTTGGTGCTTAAGTTTATTAGTTTTGAACTGCCACAGCTGATAAAGAGTGTATGTTCTTTACTGTGGCATCCTTTCTTGTTCTGTTAATCTGTTGACTTTTCATCAAATCCATTTTTGGGCAATATGTGAGATTCGCTCTTGAGTTCAGCCGCCATTTTTGTTGTGGTCCCCCCCCCCCCCCCATATATCGGTAGCGTACTCTCACTGGCCTTTGGATACTTTAATGGGACAACGCCACTTCCCTAAAACAACATTTTTTTTCTTCAGTCCCCACTTTGCAAAACGGGGGCTCCCCCAAATAATCGGTCGCCATTTTTTTTTCCGGTCTCCCCCCACCCCCAGTTGTGTAGTTACAAGTTAAGGGGAAAATGTAACTGCACATTGGCATACTTGCACCGAACACCTACACATACTCACCTGTGTTTTTTTTTTTTTTTTCCATTTAGGATTATCTATGAATGATCTAGATATCTATATAAGTAATAAAATTAGGATGTTAGGTAAATGATATTTAAGTAAGTTGTTAGTAAAATTGAGCATTTACTATTTGTAGTTATTGCAATTGCGAAATTCAAATAAATGGTCGGAAAATGTGATTTCGGTAACCTGTACGTTCCTTGTTGTTTATGCACTGACAAATGCCCGTTTGTTCCTTCCTGGTTTATGCCGCTGTATTTGAGTCTATTATTTGAGTTGAGAGTGTCTTTAAATTTTCTCTGACTAGAATGTCACTCAAATGTTGAAATCTGCGAAAAGATATTATTGGTTTGTGTGGAAAAATCAATTTCAGCGGTTTACACGATTCAATGGCTAACCAACGTCTGTAAATGTAAATGGATGGTTCTTGGAAAAGACGGGCTACTTTTAAATTGAAGGTCGACGCATGACAAAATTGTGTCATAATTTGGTGTACTTTCATAAAAATAGAAATTAGTATTGCCTATATAATAATGACTTTGACCCTTAAAAAGTAAACAAATATTCTGAATGGTCCATTATACTGTAGCACACAAGAAGGTGTTAAAGAAGCTAGGATTAGCCTATCTGAAGACCGAATTAATAAAAGTAGTGACGTAGACCACAATGCGCGTATTTATCTTAAAAGCGTTACTTCCAATTCCCAGGGATCTCTGGACACCAATCATTGTCAATGGAAGTGTTTGTAAAGGCGATACTACTTCAAAATAAGTTTCATTTAATGAAAAAAGGAAAAAAAAAAGAAAGAAATAGAAAAAGACTGGACATTCAAGGGACTTTAATTTCATATTCGTATAGTTTTGCTTCATTCACCTTGGTATGATGTATCCGTGCGCAATCCTAAATCACAGATAGATATTTCCTGCACACTCTGTGAAGTAGAACGCAAACACCTAATACACAGAATTGTTCCTATCCCAGATTAACAAACGCTTATAGTCAATATACCAAAATATCTTCTAATAAATTTAAATTATAAATCGGATCGATTTTACCATAAACTCTCGCGAATACGGTTCATTATTACGCCTCCACCGCGTAAGTGGCTAATTCATCCGAAACAGAATCATGTTCTCAATACCATCTCCCCATGACAAAACAAATAATAACTTATATATATGAAATGCGTAAACATAGACGTACATACAACAAGCTAAGTATTTAGACTTGCTGCAGTACATAAACTATTTATCTATGTCCCTACAACTATCTAATGCATTATATGCATTCCAGCTTGAATTGATAATGACGTACGCTTGCATTACTTTGTTAGAGATAAAAGTCATAGAACATTTTAAACAGGATTCAGAACAGAGTATTTTATCTTTAAGATACATACATGAATATCTTGTTTAACGGTAATGATATCTTGGAAACCTATGTTCCTTGCTGCCATTATACAGGTAGTGGGAGTAATGATGGAAGAGTCAGGAATGAGGAGTTGAGTCAGCAGTAGAGACAAACCTCGAGACTTAAAGCTTTATTCAAGATCAATTAATTGTATCGTTCAAAATACATAAATAGACAACCATACTGTCTTTATTTTGAGCAGACAACACATGCTATAATTTGTCCTTCAACATATGGAGGACAAGGCAAAGATCCACAACTTGCTTGAACCACATACAGAAGATGACCATTTTGGTCTGCACTCCCTCGGAACGTCGCATCCGGACTCTCATCAACACACACATAATTTGTGGGCCCTGCATGACCATAATACCCTGACATAAGATAACCGGTATATTCCTGGTTCCATCCGGGGTAACAGTCAGTTCTAGCTGGAATCATCAGGGTGGTTGTTCGGGGAGATCGACATACACAACACGGTGCATCGTCATTCAAAGAAACAGTTGAAAAGGGATTGTAGCCACTGTGGACTTCGTACTCAACGCCGTATATCAAGCCGGTGTATATAGCCTTCATATCCTTTCCCCAGGTCGGAACGTCCGGTAAACAAAGCAAGTCAGCAGCCCCTCCATAGTGTGCGTAGTGAGAGCCACCAGCATAACCTGGTTTAAAACATAATACATTTCAGTTTTTCTCTATCGTGAAAAGTCTAGGTTGATAAAATATTTAAAAATCTTTTTCCTAAATGTGAATAGAATTTACCACAGTAAACGATGCCGTTTCAGAGTGTTTAAAACAAATATACTTCTGATAATTGTGAATATCACAAAGGATCTTATATCTTTTAAAGGAGAATTGATCACCTCGACACGACGAATACAACTCAAAGCCTTGAATAACTTAAACTGAAAAAAAATCAAATCAATTCCCAACGTCATATTTTTCTCTCAGTCCTGATTCAATAAATAAATAAATAAATAAATAAATAATTCTGTCAATCAGTAAATCAATCAATCAGTCAGACAATCTATCTATCTAGAGATAAGATCGGTCAAATATTTTTATATTGTTTTCATTCCTATAATTACATTTCCCAAAATACACAATTCCTAATCGTGCCTTATGACTCTCGATTGTATATGCCAATATAGTCATTGGTTGCAGAAAAAGGAACATTATGTGAGCTTGAGCGATGAAAGGAAACTGCTTTACCTCTCAGGCAATGAAATTATGCTTTGCAAAATATTTTAAACTCTTAATGAAGTTAAATGGAACTTATAACATAGTGGAGTAGTAGATGTATATGAGGTTTTTATGCCAAAGAGGTTTTTAGGCTAGAAACCCTCACCCCCCTCAAAAATAAATATATTCTGACATTTTTTCACCACCTCGGAGACCCCCTCTCCCTCAAAAAACCACCCTTCTCCAAATTTTTATCTCAGAAAATGATGAAATTTTGAAACCCAAAGGGGATTCTAGACCAGAACCCTCACCCCCTAAATTTTGGAGAGATGAGGTTGGTCAGATGATTCAATGACATTTATTGACAATATAGTTGATAATGATATTACTACTATAAATAAAACAGTAAAAATAAAAAATATTTCTAAATCATGATAATAAAATATTTTTACAAAACATATAATCACAGCACAACCCCATGTGAACTCCTAGGTTGTCAAACAACATCCTAGCAAGTTCAGGGGCATTTGAATTAATCCCCATGTGACCCCCTAGGTTGCCAAATGACATCCTAGCAGGATCAGAGGTTACATATAAACTTAATTCTAAGAACTTAGCTAACTTATCCTATGACAGGACAGTTTAACCCCATGTGACCCCCTAGGTTGTCAAATGACATCCTAGCAGGATCAGAGGTTACATATAAAATTAATTCTAAGAACTTATAACTCTAGGACAGCACAGTTACATATAAACTTATCTTAAAGACAGACACATATAAACGGGCCTTCTCTACGCTTCAACAGAAATTTGCACACTCTCCCCCATAATCAACCCGGGGAGTGTGAAAAAACACACCCACCAAGTGACATGGAGAGTGTGCAAATTTCTGTTGAAACGTAGAAGGAGCGGCGGAGCCCCCACTAAATATAAGGATTTTGGCATAATTTCGCTCTCGCCGGCAACGTGCCGGTCACGAGAATAGAACTCAGGACCTCGAGCATGAGAATCCAACTCGTTAGCAATCGGATTTCCTTATATATATATATATATATATATGTTAAAAAAATTATTATATAGTTACCAAACAGCATTACATTTTCTGATTTTGAAAACACGAAATTTTGCATTACATTTTCTGATTCTGAAAAACGTTATTATAAATAAATCGAGAAATACATGATTTTTGATTCTATATAATATGTTTGTACAGAAAAATGAAATCCTAATGTTGGCTGAATACAGAGGCTATATATGAGATCGACCGTTGCCAAGGATACTAATCAGTAATGTCAATGAGTTGGCTGAATGACTACACAGACGCTGTATATATATACATTACAAACAGACTCTGCGAGAAATAATCAATATTTTGTAAATGGGTTTTTACGTAAATGACATAGCATATATACTCGCTTACAAGTCGAGGCTAACTGCAGACAAAAAGATAAAGATCTGCCATAGCATTATGCGCCTGCAGATCAGAGTTCATATTGTTTGTTTTACTGATTATTCTAGCAAAACTGAGCAGACCAAGATCTGCTGGTGCATTATACGACAGCATATTTGGGTCTGTGAAGTTTGCAGTTGGACTCAACTTATAAGCGAGAATTAACAGTAACTATGTTTATATAAGCTAACTATTAACATTTATGCAGGAGGAATTGCTAGTCATTTCGGTAAATACAGAACTGCCACCAAGGATTTAGGTCTTAAAATTACTATCAGATTTTAGATACAACTCTATACATTTCATTAGCCAAAAAAAATAAAAATAAAATACGAAACAGTATATGCTATTTTCGATAACTACAAAAGATTTTAAACTTAGCTGGAGCAGTATTATCTCCCTTTTAAAAACAGATAGGGCATACAGAGTTATATTTCTTGACCAATGAACAATATTTCAACATTCGCTACTAAGTATGATTTATTGTCATAATAATACAAATAAAATTTAATTCTACCGGTTACTTTTCGACGACATTCAAATAGTTCTTTCATTCCTACCTTGCTGAGAAGATACTTACTACCTTTTACAAAAACCTTCGACCTGTCTAAGTCTATATTACTTTTTGTATACTGTTGTTGGCTGATCGGACCATGAAAATTGTCATATTTTAGTGCAAGCTCGTCTCGCAAACTTTCGAGATAATTAAAATATTTGCTATCGTCTGATCTGATAAGGGAGAGTTTGATTCTGTCAAATTTACTAAAACAAATACCTGAAATTTCATCGTTAAATTCAAATGATAATTGCTGGTTATTAACCATTATTTTTTTGATTTTGCTATTAACTCCATCGACTAATGTTAAATTTCGAACATTATTTCTGATGTTTAGACAAAATTACTTGCATAATGTCCAAGTGCTAGTGTATTAATTCCGTCTCTGCAATACCTTTTATCATCAAAATTACTTAATCCACGTTTTATAATTGTATCCGTTTCAAGTTTATGATGATTTGTTCTGATAACATTTGTTTTGATAAAACTGACATTATTGTTTAGCGCTGCTTTAAAATCGTCAAAATTCATCATCTTTTTCACATATCCTCGAGGAATACCTTTTGCTTTTTTTGTAAGTTTATTGTCATCTAATATGACAGCATACATTTTACTCTTTAGTCCGACAAATTCCCTAACTGGCATAAACATAAATTCATCTTTCATTTTTCCAATAACTTTCTTATTCGAATTATCTTGAAATCCACTACATGCTGGATAATCGGATAAATCAAATAGATTTTTATTATTGTAAATATCCTGATAGACATCTTCACATTTTATATTATAAACTAGCGAATCTGTATCAGTAAATAGCAACTCTGAATCTGGCCACTGCTTTTTGGTAAAATTATAGTGAAAATCGTACATCAGCCACTTTGATATATCAAGTACAGCTGCACCAACATAAATCGGTTTATTTAACTTTAAATTTGTCTTTCGTCGTTGTATTGCAACAAGATTTTCATTAAATATTTTCATACTAACAAAACCATCATCGTTGACTAATTTATTTCTGCGATTTATGTCATTAACAATTTCTATCGAAACTATTTTTCGAATATTTTCCATTGTCTTACCGAACACGGAGTTGTTCATTAACTTGAAAAAGTTTTTCTCAAATTCGGTTTTAGCCACAGCACGACGTTTCGTATTTAAATTAATATAATTTGCCATCCACCTCGACTGATTAAACTTTAACACGCGATGGACTTTTTTCAGAATTAGTCCAGCATCTGCTGCTTGTTTTAAATTTTTGTAATGCATAACGTAATTTCTTTTATTTAACAAATTTGGAACTAACTTATTAGCAAAGGAAATTTTTGCTGTTGTCGTTGCTCGTTGTTCAGTTGATAATAAACTGTAATCAATCATCATTGACTCTGCACAAAAGGGATAATCGTTATGTAGATCATGTAACGAACTAGGATAATCTAGATTAACTTCAACAAAGTATGAAATATCGGAAAAATCATTATTAATTTTTCTAGGTAAATCTATTTCTGTTTTTCTAAGAAATTGATCTGGAGTTATCCAATGATATCCGCCACAAGACATTGGCTCTGTCATCGCATATCCATACAAATTCACACAGTCTAGATAAATAATATGATTAGATGGGAGATTTTTATCATAATTTGTCAGATATTTGTTTTTAGCTACTGCATATTTCTTTGTTATAACGCTAATTCCGCCTCTGATACCTTTTTCAATAAAGTTAAACATATCGACATCTGTTAAGAGATCCAGTTCTTTCTTACTTGTTTTTAGGAGAGCGTCCCAAGACAATCCTGGAGCAGAATAATACCAACAAAGATCTAGTCCATAATTGTTATAGCTTACTCGACGAAAACTATCAAAAACATCTGCTTGCAATAATGCATCTGTTTTCAAATATAGATGATGATAATCACCAAATGTTTTACAACTAAATTTATTCCAAATATCTTGTGCATATTTGTATTCATCATCTGTGATATTTTCATTTTTGAGTTGCGAGTAAAATTTATCTTTATCAGGAAGAGAAGTTTCATCAAATCTGCTCCAATCGTCGAGATACTCGTAAGGAAAGATACCTTTTTTTGTCGAATTGATATAGTTTTACCAAAGCAACTTTTTAGGTTAGCGAAATTGCTACCGGCGCTTGTAGCGCTGTTTACAAGCTCATCTAATGATGCTGCCATAAATTGCAGACTGTCAATAAAACGTAATTTACCGAGCGTCACCGACATATACTTTTCAAAATTATTTGGGATACATTTTATTACGTTATTTAATTTTAGTTTAGCTTTAATATTTTTTTCACCAAGAGCTTCTACAATGATATGACTGTCATAGCCACGAACGTTATGTAAAACTACAGGAATAAAATCTGGAGCATGAAATTTTAAATTAGAACTGTTATGAGCTGCTCCACGATATTGGCCGGTCAAATGACAATGATCTCGCACCTTATCACGGACTCCGTTGGAGTCTACCAGCAACTTTTCACAAATATGACAATTAACTGCCTCATCGAAATCGAGTTGTTGTTTAGACGTTATTTTCATCGGAGCTGTTTTAAATAATCTGTTAGAAATTTTATTAACTTCGTTTATTAAATTTTTTAATAGCCATACGGCAGGATTTTTACCTCTATATAACTTTATCGGAGTTGAAAATTTATCATTAGCGCAACAAACTACTTTATAAACTACTACTCAAGGAATATGTTGTTGTATTTTTCTAGTACTTGATTTATTCGGATTATTTTCTGCTCCACAGGAACGAGTAGACTCTCGAAATCAGCGTAAATAACAAAAGGAATATTTAGTTTATGATCATAATTTTTACATTTTAATATTTTTTCTTTTTCGCTAGGCATAGTTATTCTTTGAACGTTGACACAGTATTTGAGATGCTCTTGCAGTATTCCATCGCTAGAAAAACCATGCAGACATCTATAACAGAAATATTTTTTATTTTTATTTTTACTATACTGTCTGCCAACTAGGCCGTTAAATTTTTTATCCAACAATAATGTCCCTGATAAAATAATAAATTTATTGTATCTTGTGTAGCATTTTCTGAGATACATCTCGGGTAAACGTTTTCTCGCTTATCTAGTCCGAAAACATTTACTGAGATACTGTTTTGTTTTTCAAACTTTGGTATATGATTTTCTGCTACTGGAAAAGTTATTCCTAAAAAATTTAGTTCGTCTTTCTATGGCAAATATTTTTCAATTCTGCCGGGGTGATCACACTGAGAATGTTTTGCTGATAAAATTGACCATTGAAAACATCTGTTATCATCGTTTCGGACATTTATACAGAATTCTGTTTTTAATTTTTTTGAGGGAGATCGACGTACAAACTACCGCGAAGCACGTTATATTTTGCTGTGTGAAATAAAACTTCTTTAATCATTTCAAATTTCCAACCTGATCCTGATGCAGTAAATTCTTCTAATGTTTTGTTTATTTATTGATGTATTTCATTGGCGACCATGGCAATGTTTGTTCCAGTTAATATTTTTCTCGATTTAGCTGTCAGATATGGTTCCGAAATTTCGCTGTCAAAAACTTTTTGTTTCAAAAATTACATCACGTACATCCTCAACTGTGTGTACCTCTGATAAAATCGTATGATATTGGACTATAAGTTTGATACTTTTATGAGCCGCAAGTTCTTGAGTTATAACTGGTTGCAAAAGATGAAATAAACTTGTGGCTAAAATATTTTGATCATCAAGTTTGTAACTATTATCATAACCTGAAAATGCGGAGGCAATTTTTTCTGTTTTGATAATGTTCTTTTTAGCAATATCTCGCAATTTTAACATTAGATATATAGTAATATTTTATATTTAATTGAATTTTTTTTTAAAATTAGAGATATGAAATCCTTATAGTATAATGACAGAAATTTTGAGATATCTGAGATTGACGGCAGAAGAGCAAGAATTTTATCATGTTCACCATAAATACAATTTATATGCAGCAAATATGTTAGGTTCTGTTATTAATATAGAATCTAAAACATCTGTTGGCATATCAACACCAGCTGGTGTATTAATTTCAGTAAAATGCGATGATACAGAAAGAATTGAATTGTTTAGAAAAGATTTTATTTATACTTTGTTTTGCGACGATATTCCAGAAGGACAACGACTTTATCGAGTAAATAGTGCAGTTGCTGATGATTATATTGAAAATTTATTATTACAAAATGATTTTCAACTTCACCCAGTATTTGATCTATATGAGACAAATGATAAGGGAATTATTCGACATAAAATAACAAAAAAAGTTGTTGGAAGTTTACAGAATAACGGATATCTTAATGTTAATGTACGTGGAACTAAAACTGATTTCGTTGTTTATAGAGCACACCGTTTTGTCTTTGAAACTTTTAACGGATTAATACCTAATAGTTCAGTTATTGATCATAAAAATGGTATTAAAACAGATAATCGTTTGGAAAATTTAGATTACGTTACGCCAAAAGAAAACACAAGACGTGGAGCCGGTTCTGACGGTTCTAATTTTAAAAATCCAAAAAGATCAGCTCTTTCAATAAATTTAGAAACTGGAGAAAAAATAAAATTTAGATCAATAATAGCTGCTGCAAAATATCATAAAATTAATTCACGTGCAGTAAAAGGAGTAGCTGATAATGTAACTAAAGCAGCAACGTCAATGTTGACATTTGACAGATTTAGGTTTAAATACGATAACTAATGATATTTTCTAGATCATTTCGAGTAAGACAGTTATGACTAAATTCCATAATATCATCGCGATTAAATCGTAATGTCATCATTTTATTTGTATCAAGTTTTATTTTTACTGCTACTGTTAATAAAAGTCTGTCAGATTCGCCTAATGTTATAATAGCATCAACAAAATAAAAACTGTTTCCCAACAAACAATTTCGAATTGCCTCAGCTAATTCTTTGCGATTTAGCATATTAACTCTTTGATGATATTTTATTTCTCCGAACATCTTATTATTTATTAATTAGATAAAAAATTATTATAATAATGAACTTAATTGAGAGACTGGCTGAACTATATTCGGGAGATTTTGTTTCAGTTTCTAATTTTACATTAGAAAATATTACTAATGATAGATTTGCTGGTTATACTGAAAAAGATATTTTACATAACTATGACTATGAAGAAGAAGATGATGTTGTTGTTAGTAACAAACATTTAAGCAGACCAACAACTGGACGATATGATGTTAAGTACCATATTGCTAAAAAAATAATAAAATTTAATTTTACTATCACAGAGCATCAAATATTTTGGCAACTTACAAAACCTTTTTTAAACGTAAAAATACCTGGACAACAAAGAAATATAAAATACGATTTTATTTTTGTTAAAATATTTAATTTAATGCCAGTTGATGATGCAAGAAAATTACATTTAATTTGTTTATGTAAACCAGTAAAATGTAAACCCGTACTAATTAAATACGAAGAAATTTATAATAATATTATTCGATCGACTTAGTTGGTACCCAGCTATTAAATTTATCGCCATACCCTCGCCATTTAACTAAACTTTTGTTGCCGCGCTTTTTAATAACTTTTTCAATAACAAATATATCTTGTTCTGTTTTCTGAAGTTCTTGCTCGTAAAAACTGCCATTTATAGGTTCACCTAATAAATCTTTTAACGAATATGTAACTGGTATTGTTAAAAGTACTTTATCAACAACAAATACTTCTTCGCTCCAATTATGAGTATATCCTTTCTCAAATGTTTTTTTCGTCTGAGAAATTCTAACTTTTTCACCAACTTTAAATTTATGCCTGCGGTAGATATTTTCGTTTGCTAATATTGGATTTACAATTGCGTCGTTTGGCGACATTTTTAGGGATCTGTGTTTCGTGTTATTATACTCGGCAACAATTTTTTGTAAGTTGTCAATATATTTACTCGTATTTTTAGCTGACAAATACTTGTGGATTTTTTCGTTGAGAGTGCGATTAAATCTTTCAACGATGACGCTTTTTCCCTCATTTCCTGTGACATTTTTTAATGTTATTTTGCTCTAAAGACTGTTGAAATTTTTTACTAAAACATTCTGCTCCATGATCAGTCCAGATTCTATTTGGTTTTCTTTCTGTGTTAACAATAATTTGTTTTAATGCATCAGTCATCGATGTCCCTGTTTTATCCGAAACGGGTATACTAAACGCGTATTTACTAAAAACATCTACAACATTAGAAAGATATATATTTGGAGCTCCATCAGCGCCAACGTTGAACTGAGCAAGATTTGAGACATCAACTAAATCTATCGCCCAGATGTCATCAACGGCATTTGCGACAACTTTACGTCGCGGAAACTTCTTTTTTCAGGTTTGTGTAGGTGAGACGCTACCGTCTCTAAGGCAAGATCATCATATAATTCTTTTTTTCCGAGACCTAATTTATATTTTTCTCCAATAAAACCCTGAACCAGCCTTCGGTCAACACGTTCTCGCATATTTACAGGTTTCATATCACGAAGTTCGTCTAACATTACTTTATCGCAGCTGTGTTTATTTTGTTCGTTGTCTGGACGTTCAATGTCTCTGTAGCAGATATCATGGCGCATTGCTATTGCTATTGCGTCAACTTGATTTTAAGGCTCTTGTCCTGGCAGCAGATTATCGTTTTCGTCAAGTTGTTTATCAAGAGGATTATAAGGTCCAGTATATTTATGGCCTGGCAATGTCCAACCGCCTTTTGGTTTCGGCAATTTGCCAATTAATTTATGTATATCTATACCTGTTCCAATTATTTCTCTGTTGTTGCATTTCTGACAATATGTAACAATTTTATTTTGCTCAAGATATAAATCATACAATGTCATTATTTATTAATGATCTACTAAAATAATCTCAGGGCAACCCGCTCCGGACAACTTTGTTGTTGGCAAAAACATACTTTTTCTTTTTCCACAAATTGCACAAATACTTTTCAGCATTATTCTATTATTTCTTGTTTTTTTTCTGTTTTTTCATCTTTATTTTCTGTTTTAGTTTTACACTTAAGACAATATGTTGACATTATATATCAGTGAGTTTAGATAAAATTAATTGCAATCTCATCATTAGCGTGAGAAAGTTGTTTGTCAAGTTGCCAAATAAACTTTAAAAATCTGGATTTTCGGTCATCTGTTTAATGAACATTACGCAATAGTATCCACAGGCTGAAGTTCCAACTGGTTGAATTTGATTAGACGACTAATTTATTATTTTTTTTTGCTCATATATTTTTTTATTGCGTCACTTGGTGGAATTCCGAACGAGTCAAAATAATTGTTATCAAAAATAGCTACCCAATGTGTGCCAGATCCGTCATTGAAATCTTGTATATTTATAAGGCAAGAACCTGGAGACGCTAGCGTCATAAGTTCATCTTTAGAATAAACTCCACGGAAATCTTTCCCTTTTTTCAGTTTATCAAGTATATCAAAGTTACTTAACGCGGTCGACTTTATCTCTTTGTTCCTGGGAACATTAGCCCTCGTCCTACTCCTAACAGATTTGGCAATAGACTTCCCGCTAATGTTGCTAGTAATGGAGCTATTGGAATAAATCCACGTTTTCGCCTCGGTCGTGTTTTTTTTTTTTTTCGTCGTTGTCTTTCTTTTTGCTGTTTTTCGTTTAGGCATTATATTTATCTTTAGACAAAAATTTTCTTTATTACATGACCTTCAACTGCCTTTTTCGTTGCGCCAGATACTGCTCCAGACGCTGCTGTTAATCCTAATGTACCTAACACTGGCAAAATTTTAGGTATTAATGTTCTGGCCATTACAGATAGTGCCGGACCGAAGAAACCACCTTGTTTTGACATTGCTGTTATTTGTGCAGCACTTAAATTTAAAACAAAATTTTTTTTTTTGCGATCGTATTTATTTATTTGTTTTTTTGGTTAACATTAATTTTGTTAAAGTACCTAAAACACCTGCGTTAGGGTTGACCTTTAATGATACCTGTCTTTTCTTTGCAACAGCAGCTGCTAATTTTTTAACTTGACCATCAGTCAAATATATTTCTTTTACAATATATTTTGTCATCTTATTATTAAAGTTACAGATTAAACTTGAAGTTTTTCAAACTTGTACTGACATTTTACCTTCGATAAAGTCAATCGTAATAGTTCTGTCGCTGATCACTAACGCATATACGCATAACTGCGCTGCTGGAACTGCTCCTAATGTCCAAGTAATTTCAATATCAGCAGTTGAAAATACATCTCTTTCCTTTTGTTTACTAAGATCAAAATAAAATATCGGATAAAGTGTACGAAATTCCTCTACTGATATCTGAGATCCGTCTCCAACATCTTGATATTTTTGTAATGCGTCCATAAGATACATGTAAGGTCGAGTAATATTTTTATTAGCGTCATCTGCAAAATTACATTCTATCGCTCGCTCCTGATATTGCTTTGAATTTATTCTTGCATATATTCGTCTAACATCAGCATTATCAAATATCGCATTATTTTGTTGTTGGTTACCACGTCGCGCTTGTTGCTTAAATACAACAAATAATTGCCGTGGCTTTTGTTCAGTCGACGTTGTTGTGACTCGCCATGTGTAGTCTGTGGTATTTGGGACTGCTGTTTGATATATTTTATGTTGCTGAAAATAAATCTTCTTTGTGCGGTTTTTAAGAATATCATCTAATTCGAGTGATTTTGAAACTGTCGGTGTTATTCATGACATCCACAGTGCAAGTTTGTTTATGATAAATTGTACATCAACTCCACCAGATCGAAATAAACAATCATTTTGTTCTGATCGATCTAAAATAAGCGTATGTTTAACCCCACGAAATACTTTATTATAATCGCGGCAAAATCCAAATACTGTGCTTAACGGCAGCATCATTGTAATTTGACGTGATACTATTGCAAGTGCCTTCCTCTTAGCATGACGTTCATTGTAACGTACATTTCTTACGCTAATTGCCCCGTTAACTAAATCTAACATTGCAACACCGTCTGCAGCTGATCCTGGTGGTGTTATACCAAGATTATTACAAGCAGCAATAAGTGAGATTCTTGTAGCGTCTACACCAGCGTCTGCGGCTGGTGCCGCTATGCCAAAATTGGCAGCATTAGCGATAAGAAAATTTCTTACAATTGGAAAATCTGCAGCAGCATCAGTTCCATGTGCAAATGCTCCTTTTGAAATAAATTCTCCAGATCCTGCTGTACCAATTCCAGTATCTTTAAACCACATCATATTAGTTGCAGTTGATTTGGAGTAATCATCGGAAAACGAAATAGTATTTAAGATTGTACTTGCAACTTGTAAGTGACTTGAAATATCTTCGACAGTTTGATTGGCCAGCTGATATCTGGCACTTTTAAATAAACACCAACCATCATTTATAAGAGCTACTTCTACGTTAGCTGCAATTGCGGCAGGTGGAACAGCTACTGTCATAATCTGGCCACGAACTTCTAACATTGCTTTATGAGGCAGTAGAAATACGTCATCGTCTCTAGTATTAAATGTTCTAACGGCAGCCTTATTAGGTTCGTTAGAATTTTCATCGAGATATTCAATATATTCAAATTCTGTTACCGTGTTGTCTTCGTCATAAATTTCTGCTAAATCGAGATAATTTTAAACAGACATTTTTTTTTTTTATTAGGTTATACAAAATTATTGCCAATCATGTAGTGATTGGCGTTGTTACTTTAGATATTAATTTTTGTATAATTTGATCTCTTTTCGGTGATAAAAGTTTTTTTGTTGTTGTTATCATTGCGCGTTGAGTTTATTTTGTTGGTGCGATTTTTGAAATAGCTTGTTTGATTGTTGGTCTTTTTATTTTATCAGCTATTTTTTGTCCAACAGCAGTTCCAGCAGCAGATGCAGCTCCAGTTGCAAAAGCATTTGATGCGTCAAGTGCAATTGGTACAACTTTATGAGCTATTCTTGGAACATTTTCTACAATTTTAGCAAATATATTTCCCAAAAATCCTCCTACTATTTTTCTTCGATAAACCTTTTTCTGTTTCATGATATCTTAGGTTGCATAATTTTATTGTCAAATCATTTAGAAAATATGTTTACTATTGTTCGCGTAAGTGTAAATAATAAGTAACAATTTCATTGTTAAAATACAGTTGTCGTCCAGACTGATCTGTCAATTGCATATTTACTTCTGTTATTTGATTTTCAACATTTAACGGATAATAAATTACTTGACGTGGACTAATTTGCATAAGAGAACCTGGTGGAACGTCTGGTGAAAAACTGTATATTGTTTGTCCTTTACTACCTTTAGCTGAATAAGATCCAGATGCAATAGAGCAATTTATTAACATTGCGGTTACATCAGTTATATTTACTGACAGGAGCAGCATAACTTTTATGAAGAAATCCTATCAGTGGTGCGATACTTTTTGGATTGGTAAAACCAACTGTTATACCAGGTTTTATTGTTATTCTAGCTCGTAACGTATTATAATTTGGTGTAAGCTCAAAACTATCAGCGATACCACCACTTTTTGTTATTAGCTCTTTTATTGTTTTATTTAGATCAGTGACATTATAAGCTCTTTGTGGAATTTTAATTAATTTCCGTGCGAAAAAACCTCGACTAGTATAAATAAATTCAAAATCATCATTTATTCCAGTTTTTACATTAGCCATAGCATGCCAACAAGTGCATGAAATTAGTCCAATTTCATATTGTTTTTCACGATCTAGTTCTATTGGCAGAATATACTTTACATAAAAATCTGCGCTATCTTTATCAGATTGGCTAGAGTCTAGTAATAACGTTGCTGACATTTATTATTATATTTTTTATAAAATTAAATCGCCGCGATTAAGTCGCGATGTAAAGTTTCGTATTCGTCAGATGTTAATAAATTTTCCGATCTCAAATTATCAATTATGTCAATAATTTCATTGTCAATTTCAGCACCAACATTTCCAGCTTCTTTTGATGATATCAATAATATTAATCTGCCAATCATTTCAGTAACTGATGCAATATTCTAACTCCAGTTCCTTTTTATTCTTTTCTATATTTTTTTACACGACTTTTATCAAGTGTATCAAATTTCCTTTTAAAATCCCACCCCTTACCAAAATCTTTTATTCTACTGTCTTGTGCTGTTTTTCCAACTACTACAGCAATAATACCATCTTTTATTTTATCATAAAGTGGAAGCATATTTTCCTCTTCTATGGTTGTGTTTAACTTATTTTTAGCAGCAATACCATCTCTCATTATTTCATATTAATTATTGATACGTTTGTTAACTTCAGCATCATTCCATTTATTTATATTATCAAGATCTTTTATTTCATTTAAAAATATTTTTTTTTTTATCATATTCTTCCTTTGTTATCTCATTTTTTGCTTGTTTTATATACCATCGTCTTCTATCTTCAACTTCTATAAACTTCACCTTCAACTCGCCAACTCTTTCTTGCTCCTTTTCAATATCCTCTAATTTTTCTGATAAATTTTTTAGAATATCTTTAATCTCCCATGTGGTTAAACCTGCTAGTCTTTGTTCAAGTTCTAGTGGATTATTAATTAGCTGATCTAGTGCATCTTGTCTTCCAGCAGGATCAGCTATATTTGCTACAAGTGCCTCAGCTAATCTTCGTTTTTGTTCTTCAGATATTTCAATACTTTTTCCAACAGCCGTTTTTTGATGTTCTTTAACTAATCCGAGTAAACCTTTTTCTTGTAATTTTTTAAGTTCTTCTTCTGACAGTGGTCCAGTTTCAGGTTGTTTTCCAAGTAAAGCCTCAGTAACTGGTTTGAGAATTGTTGCTGCTGTTACTGCTGCAGCCACTTGGCCACGTCGTGCTTGTTGGATCATCTGCCTAAGTTCAGCTTTAGATTTAACAAGTTTTTTTTTCGATTTTCTATATGTTTTCTGTACTTTGCTTGTCTTTTCATTAATTATATACTATTTTCTATAAAAAGTACTGTAGGTATTTTTCAATACAACAGCGAAACATTTTACTCCTATCATTTGTTAATTTATCAAACAAAAAAAGTCATATTTATTTGCCGTCGCTTTATGATTTAATTCAATAAATTTATCTTTTGTTACATCACCATATTGCTCGTTCGCGATATTTCTAACGTCAACATTGTCAAGTCCTGGAAATAATATAAAACAACCAGTATTTCGCCTAATAAATCTGTCAACATTATAAAAACCCTGAGCAAGATAAATAGAATTACATTTTTTATTACGTGATAATGAAAAATATGATCTTATTTTATTCATTTCCTCGTTGTTTAGCGGAATATCATCAAAAACAACTATCTTGTGTTCGGACGAATCAAGTTGATTAACTGGAACAAGTTCTTCTGGTTGTTTGATAATTAAAAAATCTTCACCAGCCTCAAGATCATCACGAAGTTTATCATTATAATTGTTAAGTAGCTCGTACTTATCCTGTTCTGGATTAATTGTGTAAATATAAACGCGATCGTAGTTAAAATTATATCCTAGAAGTAAATTCATAAGCAAGTTTGTTTTCCCAGATCCAGTTCTTCCAACAATAAGATAATGACAATCTGAAAGTTCGTTTTCATGTTTATGTTTCACCAACCGCTCTGTATCAAAATTTAATATCGACGATTTTACCATTATTGTTATACAATGTTATATAAAAACAAAAATTGTCAGACTATAAATAAATAATGAGCTATTATACAAAATTTGGATCATTAATAGGAGATTCATCGGCTGTAAGTACAACAATAACAGACGGCAAGATTGATTTATCAGGTTACTTGAAAAAATCCGGCGACACAATGACAGGAAACCTGTCTATGTCAAATCAACGAGTACTAGATTTAGAAACAGATTATCCGCCAATAAATGTCGTTAATACACAAGCTGTTAGTTATGCACAACTTAAATTAGTCGACAACAATAAACTATCATTGACAGGAGGAATTTTAAGCGGTAACTTAGATATGTCAGAAAAAAAAATAATAAATTTGGAGACCAGGTATCCACCAGCAAACTTAAATCAAACACAAGCGGTAAGTTATTTACAGTTGAAGTATGTGGATGATAACAAACTTGATAAAATCGGTGGAACAGTTATAGGTAATATCAACATGTCAAAATTTTTTTTTATAAATTTAGGGACTGCATATCCGCCTGAAAACTTAAATCAAACACAAGCTGTAAGTTATGCACAACTAAAATCTGTTGACGATAATAAACTTAACAAAGCCGGCGATGCAATGACAGGTAACCTGTCTGTGTCAAATTCAAAAATAACTGGATTACCGACAACCTCACCCCCAGCTAATGATGCTGATGCTATCAGTTATGTTCAGTTAAAAGAAGAACTTACCCCATATTTTAAAAAAGCTGGTGGACCAATGTCAGGTAACATAAATATGACAGCCAACAAGATAATGACGACTTACATTCCAGTTAACCCTAACTATCTGACAAATAAAGCGTATGTTGACAGTCTGTCTAGTGGTACAAAACGAACTAAAAACAATGTTGGGTATATTCCAACACTTTTTAAGGCAACTGATCATCGAGTTGGGTTTGAGGTAAGCGCATCAGCATATTATCCTGAAAATTATCCTTATTACGTTTTCTCTGATAGACAAGAATGGACGACAAACGGAGAAGTTGAAAATATTTGGATCAAAATTAAATGTCCTACTGCAGTTTCTATTTGGCAATTTCATTTGCGAGGCCGATTAAACCCTAATGTTGGTCGAATTTATGATTGGAAATTGGAAGTATCAAATGATGATATCGACTGGACAACATTGTATAGCACAACAGACTTACATTTCAACAACACAATATTTACAATACCGACAGAAAATACTGTTAACAAGTACTTATATTTTCGAGTTAATGTTTTAGCTGCTGAACATCCATTTCCAGGACTGACAGCATTTCAAATATACACATTCGACCAACAAATTTAATCTAATGCTATAAATGATGGCAGAACCATCAATTATAACCATTGCAAGAGAATTTTATGATAATATTTTTGACCCTAAAATAGATGTTGGAGCTGTTAATGTAGCAGCAGAAACAATCCAAAATATGAAATATACTGGCATCAGTTTATTAAACAGATTATGTTTATAATTTTGTTCGCGTTATGTATATGCGAGGACCACAACTGAAAAAAGCAATAGAAAAATTTGACATTATAAGCAGATACTGTCATCATGATGATTGTCTAGAAGAACATAAACAAGTTGAAATTATATTTAAAAAAATATTACTCGAGCTTGATTGGTATAACATAGATTTGATAATAAAATCAGACTTAAGAAAAGCACGAGTTTTTAGTGGAAGAACATTGGAAGAAAGACGAATAAGCGAAAATCATACTCGTCTTGACAAACTAGCGGAAACTAAGAAAATAAGAATAAAAAGAAACAAAAATGTATATGATAGTTTTTCAAAACGACATATTTTTAAACATCTCGGTATGTACTACAATGACAAAGAAACCTTGGTTAAAATCGTTACTATGACGTCAGACAGAGTTAATTATTAAAGTGTACGCAAAAACAATTTTGCCAATGATACGTAAAAAAGACCCAGAATTTGATCCGATTATTGTTAACAAGTCTCTAAAGATAATTAAAACTTTAGACGATGAAATTAGTAATTTTAGTGATGATGAGCGAGAAGAGTTTTTTGAATTAGTCGATCAAACAAAGTTGGAAGTAAAGTCTGATTCTTATTATAATATAAGTGAAGAAGACGATATTCCATTCCCATCATTACAGTACTCTAGACAATTGTCACTACGATATTATTACAACGAAATTAAAACAATATTCACAAAACCATATGAAAAATTAATGTTAAAAGTAGCTTCTGCTGTTGGTCTTCTTACAATTTAACTAGATAAGCTTAAAAAATTAATGTTAGCAAATTTCGTAGTCGCATATGCAATTATCAGACAACATCTTGTTCTCAAAAATTTCACGTTAGATCAGTTGAGCTTAGTTTTAGGGTATATTGATGAAACAGAAATCGATTACAGTAATTTTGTGAATAAAACAGATTTGTATGAGAGTGAAGTAGGAAATAGTTTTGATTCATACGCTTGGTTAAAGAAACAATATGTACTAACAGATGAACGATATAAGGATACTTCGTCAGATGTTTATGACAAATACAGAATTTTTATAGCTGATCCTAATAATAATAAATTTCGTGAGTTTCTTGATTCAATTGCTGGTGTCAGAACTTTTGTTTTTGTGTAAAAAAAATTTATAATGAAAAACATATCATCGATTTTAATCATATTTCAGAAAAATTCCAAAACAAGATGTGGACGGATTAGTAAAATATTATAAATTTTATCATAAAAACCTCTGGTGTGTAAAAGAATGTTATAAATACTACCGTAGAATACTTCGAGTAATATCATATTTGCCATTGTTAATGACTAGCTCTGGTATAATTTCAAGTGGAGCATCATTAAATCCGTTTTTGTTAATAATATCTGGTGTCGGTGTCTCTCTTCCAACACTTGTAAAAAAAATTGAACCTAAACTTGAAACAAAAAAAAAAAAAATTCTTGTAAAATAGCAAGTATAACTTACAAAAAATTACTTGACCAAATACGATCTTATTTGCGAGGTGTAAAATATGATATGGACGATTTAATACGTGAGTTTCGTATTATTGACAGTATGTTAACAGATATTCTGCCAATGAGAGTCAGCAGATATGAAAAAGATGATCATAAAATATGGGTTACAACAGTAGTAGATGTTTAATTTTGTACAGCTTTAGAAATATCATTCATCAACCATGTTGTCAATAAATGTCATTGGGTCATCTGACCAACCTCATCTCTCCAAAATTTAGGGGGTGAGGGTTCTGGTCTAGAATCCCCTTTGGGTTTCAAAATTTCATCATTTTCTGAGATAAAAATTTGGAGGAGGGTGGTTTTTTGAGGGAGAGGGGGTATCTGAGATGGTGAAAAAATGTCAGAATATATTTATTTTTGAGGGGGGTGAGGGTTTCTAGCCTAAAAACCTCTTTGGCATAAAAACCTCATATACATCTACTACTGGTGGCAGGGCTGTTTTGCGGAGCATATGAATAGAACCGAAGAGTGGGTTTGTCTTCTAATGTTGAATTAAGAAGCACATTTGCTTTATAATAAAAACAACATTTTCTTGCAAAAATGCTGGAAATATCATCTTTTCATTCAATAATAGGCTTTACATTTTGACAAATTATAACTAACAAGCTTAATCTATGACATCCTTGAATATTGACTGCGTTAATATGTGGTTCAGTTAGTTTGAAAAGCAAGAAAATAGTGATAGAAATTAATTTGATTTATGTAAGGAAATACGCATAATGTCATTTCTAGACGGATTATCTCGCACATTTCGCACTGAGAGGCAAGAACAATAACCTTGCCATTCTTGGTAGTATATTAGGTTGTTCACTTTGTTTCTCTAATAAGTATACTTTTAACTAGAAATTGAAAGTCGTAATTTGACTCACTCCCCAAGAATACAAGTATTCGTGCAATTGGTTAAATGTTCGAAATACTTCAAGTATAATTATGGGCAAATGACGGAACATTTAACCTTTTACGAGAATATGTTTATTTTCATTTTATTGGAGCTGTCTAAACAAGATGCATCACCTTATCTGCTTTGGATGTAAAATAACAATATGCAAATCTAGGTATGTAACTCCTTGATATCTGATTATCATTGATATTTCTAAAACGCTAGGGGATAAAATCATGCACAATCAACTTTGCATATATTTAGATATTGTAAATGAAAATTAAGATGTTCATGTAGGCAGATAAAGATTCTTTCAGAAATGCACGTAATTCTTCATTGCCTGCCCTTTTATTTTGTCTATACTCTACAACTGTTATGTACTTCTGTTACGATTCTAGGCCTCATGTAACAGAATGGAAGTGAAATCAACAATTTAATTCAAATCAACAAGTTATTTTTTTCTCTACAATACAAGGCGAAACCTTAAGAGTTGTTTACAGTTTGCGAAGTCCAAAGTGATATATTGTTCCAAAAATATAGAATGTTCCGAACGAATTCCAATATTATGTAATGTCCCGATGTACAACAATGATGCAATCTCGAATGTATTTAAATGAGTTCTCAATTATTCCAAAATAATGTGTTAGTTCAAAGGTTAATGAGCGCTTTGTAATTCCAATGAATAATTTAAATAAATAATTCCTCACGAATTATATCTGAAGACAACTGTAAAATCTGATTACAAACCGATTCCAGAGGCTGATCTTAGATAGGAATGAATTATGTGTTTATCAAGTTCCTATGCATATACATTTCCATTTGACCTAGACCTTAAATAATAGAACTTATTTCCAATCCGGAAAACCAAGTCTAACTGTCAACATGACTGACCTGGACAAAGGTTAGGCAAAAATTATACATGTACGTAACAATTCTGAAAGAGGGACAGCTATACGGTGAAATAGTGTACATTTGTGATAATCACAGTAAAGAAAATATTGTCGTACCTCCATGATATGTTCCAGTACTGTGCGTGAAAGTTTTTTATATGTGGTTTTATGGAAACAAGACTCTGCCTAAAGCTGCCTGATGATCTAAATTACTGCTCAATCTACTCGACGAATGAGCATAAATCTGTCCAAAGCAAACTACGGTTAGTAATTATTAAAATAGCTAAAGTTAATTGTACGATGGTAGCCAATATTAACTATTAACGGCAATAAGTAAATTATTAAATATTAAAAGGCTTTTAATAAAAGATTAAGCTATTGTTTTGGTTGCTTTCTTCAAATTTATCTCTGAAGTCTAGGAAGAGAAAATTACTAAGGGAGATAACTGTCTTTTGAGAGCTGCACCTCTTAAGTAAGGGCAAGATGTATATTCTATAAACCAAATTACACGCATAAATCAATCAACATAATAAAGGGAATTAAAAGATTTTGGGGGACAATGACTGCAATATCTAAGTTCTTGTAGCATGTATCCATGATAGCTAAAGAGGAAACCTGTGAAATTATTCATCTCTAAGTATCAAAGTAGAAAGTACAAACTGAAGAGCGGAACCTTTAGCACACAAATCATGATCCATGTATGGCGCATATAACCTTTGTGCCTTTGCTTTGTTTATTTTTCAGGCACTGTGAACAATGTCAACCAAACGTTTGGAAGACAACGAGACTGTAGACGTTCGATTTTGTCCAGTGTTTTAAGAACGCCGTACTTTTAAACAAAACTTAAGCCTTTATTTTTTCTCAATATAACTTTAGGCAATAGTTATTAACAGTCACAAACCAATGTGTGACGTCAGGGCATAAGCTCAATGATGACTACCAGTCAGATATTTGTAATGTATGACGCTTCAGCTAACACTCTTAAGTGTTTACCCAGGTTACAAAATCTTAGTTAATGAATATAAATGAAATGTCCGTCTGCGATATGTTTTCTTTCATAGAATAAAGCATATCAATTACGATAATGCATATATACACGATATCGAGTACAAACACTTTTCATCGTGAAAAGTTTATAACTAAAATGGGCCTTTCCTTAGAGTACTTTTATTTCTATTATCGGTTAGGTGCATGACCAAAGTTTTCCATCATAAAGCTGCACTCAATATTTCAGATATTTAATGATTCTCTAAACTTGAAACATTACTGAAAGTGTATAAACAAGAGTTTGGCTGGTTAAATTATTTGCAAATAAGATTTGATATTTAAGTATAGTTACATTACTGAGAGAGTGAATACTATTCTGTGAATTAGCGTCAAATATTTAATACAAACTTTTGTCAAAATTTATTTTTTAAACCAAATGAAGTTGTCCTTACCTTTGTAAACAAGTTCTGTGTCATTGCCTCGACATGTCGACTTTCCCCATCTCACATAAGTTGAGGCGTATCCTAGATATGAAATATAACTTAATCAATTAAAATGTTTGGTGGTGTACTACGGTATTAAGTGTCGAGAGAATGAGAGTGTAGTACTTTGCCAAGAATTGCACTAGGTCTCCTTTTCAAAACATTTCTCCCAATGCAATTGGCAGCTTTTATATGACATTAAAAAGGAAATAAGTATTAACCAGTATATATATATATATATATATATATATATATATATATATATATATATATGTGTGTGTGTGTGTGTGTGTGTGTGTGTGTGTGTGTGTGTGTGGTGGGGGGCCATTAGTAACAGTAAGTGGTGGCTGGATAACCTTGTTGGGTGTCTTAGTACACTAAATATAATAAATGCATGAAATTCAAATTTGCACCAAAGTCTGTTAATTTTTTTATTAACGACGCTAAGTTGAAATTATAGTCAAAATTGTTGATCCTAAACTTTTAGTGCCCTAGGTTTCACTGCCTCAAAGTAATGTCCGGTCTGTTTCTGATCTGTCCTGCAAAATAGGGACTTTCGTTATCTAAACATATCATTCAGCGCATCGTGGATACTAGTGTTTATCGAAAAAGTCACAAGATATAAGCGGAGGAGCGAATAGAAAGACAAATAAAACAAAACTTGAACCATAATGAAATGCATAAATATGGGCTGGGATCATTCAAGCAGTACTGGCGACGCTAACGACAGCGATTTTACGCTTAATAAACAATCGCATAGTTTCCTTCTGAAAGAGAAGAGGCGTATCCTAAACTTCATTTATGATGCAGAAATAGTTGTGTATATACTGTTCTTGCAAAGGTAGAGGAGGCTATCTCCATAGTTCAGGAAAAGAACAAAGTATCGAACAATTAGAGCACAAATGTTTGAATCAGGACTTACTAAAATAATTTGTTTTTTCTTTTGCATGAATCATGACAAGACAAATCTGCAGTGATACCTATCGATATTTAAAGGCAACTGCAAATCTTTAGAAGACAGATACTTCAAAGCGACAGTAAGTCTTATTCTGACGGTCTTTCATTAAGAGGTATTATAAAATCACACCCAAGGGATTTGGATAAGTTTGAAATCAGGCAAACGTTACCGGCACAATAAAGCATCTGGCATGAACAATTTATATTTTATTCCAGACAAGCCCATTTTCTTCACGTTCGGACAAACACTGTTATTCATCATAAACCATTGTGCGAAAGGGTAAAGATTGATATGGTAGACACGAAACATTGTATTGCTGGTGAAAATCGAATTTATACTAAGTCACAGAGAGACGTTAGGTTTAAACATCTTAAAACATGTGATATAGTATGCCAGAATCTATGGTAAAAATCATTCTTGATTAATATGCAATATGAGTGAGAAGAGTTGACATAGACCTAAATTATTGGGCAGAAAACCCATGAATTATCGAAAGCCCAATATCAGTAAGACATAGCTAACACATCAGAAGACACCTTGCAAGTCAAATCATCTATCACAATCAAGCCAGGTATGGCTTTATCCTGTTTGCTAAAGACAGAAGTGTTAGTTTAGATCTTCAGAACAGCAAAATAATGTGAGCGAACCCATGAGGAAATCTAAGCATCTCTGTACATCTTACTGGAGTGAAAACTATCCCTAGGTCGAGTACATATACTCCTGATCTTGTCTTTAGATAAGAACTTTAATGTTGTCCCTCGAAACGTAAATGTTGTTCCAAAAATTGTAAATAAACTATGAATACAGAAGGCAAGCATTGTTTGGCATGTTAACTTAAACATACTGAGAATGATTTTGCAATTCAAAGCGAGGAACTCATTTTATGTATATATTGTTTATAAATCACATAAATACATTGTTGCAAAAAAATGCAATGTTATCTTGCAGACATACTAAACTTTAATTGTTTTTGTATGACTACCACGACTGTTTATGGGTTCTGATTTCCTTTTTGGTTATCAGGGTAAACCATTAGCTACAGCCATCAAAGTGTCAATCGTAATGGTGCACGAAACTTTAAAGAATATACTAATGGAGAGATAGTGTAATAATGTAATCATAATGTAAATTTGTGTACTTTTGAGAACAATCCTTTTATATCGTACTTCTTTATTTTACCAGTGAGAAAGATTCTTCGAATGTACGATACATTTTGGACTAAAGCTATCGAAAAGGAAATAAATCAAAGACGGCTTTAACTAATACATTTATTTTAGGTGATACAATTTCCCTGATATACTGAGGGTAGTGATCGTATGGTCGTCCTCATCAAGCTCAACGGTAGATGCAGCATTATGTTCAAAACAGATATCAAAAGTGGCACTTTTGCAGTTTTACATTAATAAAATAGCTATCTCTTTGGTTGGGTTCACTTGGAACAAGCAGCTCTATTTCCAAGTAGTTGATCCACGAGATTCAGATTTGCGGCACGAATTTGTCAAAGAACAACAATGCCCTGACTTACAAGTATTCAGTTATAAGAAAGTTTGTTGCGAACTCAAAATCTTCTGTCTCGGAGGAAACACTGGAGCAGTTACGTTATCCTTCCTCTCCAAAGGTCTATGTACATACTTTATTTATTACCAAAGATCTTACTTTAACTGTGCCACCAGAGAGATTGTTGAAATTCTTAATAGTAGTTAATGACTGGCTTCAGAAGTAAGAATCCTTTATAAATGATACTAAGTCAGACATGCGGAAACTTAACATTGTGATTGTGTGTGCGCAACTTGACAGATGCATTATTAGCAGGCTGTTTTCGAAAAGGTCTTACTTCTCATCTTGTTGAATCTCCATCTGCGGAATAGAAAAGGACTTCATATAACGGGGTATTCATTACTAGATAAATGGTCCCCCATAAAAGTTTAGTGTATGATCCTTTCTCAAATGGCTGTAGACGTTGCATTCAGGAACAATCCCATGCTTAGTTTTCTTCTTTTTAAATTACACACTAATTATCTGCAATACTTTACCATGCAAATTTCAGTCCCATTCAATCTATGTCCCTACGATGTCTATAACCCGTTCTAATAACAACCATTTTCAATCGGTATTATAGAGACAGTAAAGTACCAGGAACACAAGAATAGTTTTCTGAAAAAAGGACTTGTCCCAAATCTGTCTTACTCTGAAATATGACAAGGCATCCGCTTCCTGCTAAGTTAGATTCGATGCAATAATTTATCCCGGCAAGGTAACCACTGCATCACCTCGACTTGTTCTCACAACGATCTTCAACTAATAAAATATCATCAGAACGATAGCTTGCATTTGAAATAAACACATTTGCTTGCTTGTTAGTGTTTACATTTATTTTATTTCATATATATATATATATATATATATATATATATATATATATATATATATATATATATATATATGTATGTATGTATGTGTGAATCTTATCGGGGAACTAGTAATCACATCTTACCTAGAGGTCTTCCGCTCGATGTACAGCGTCATAGATAGAGAAGTCAAATTTATTTCTGGATACCCAATCCGTATTGCAACAGGTACAAAATTGAAAATGACATATTATAAACCGACTGACTCGCATCAATATGTTTTATCTACCAGCTCTCATTCTAAACATTTAATCAAAAACAATCCATATGACCCACACGATACCAGTCAGATGTACCAAAGAAAGACACAATTATTAGGATATACTGATACATTACTGACTCATTCGCACGTCCGAAGGAAGTCATTAAAGAACATCCCATGATTATCCATAGATGACCATAACACTAAAGACCAGTTTGTACTTGACCAGCTTAACTTAAATCATTATTCGGGATCATCAGTATATAGATGCAAAGACATACGTTTGCCAATCGAGACATCTGCCCACGAGTACTACACGTAAGTACTCATCGACAAGACTCGCACTATCAACCAACGAGTATGGTGTGTTACAACAGATGACTTCAGAAAACGAATGAAAAGTCAATGAAACAACATTTGAAAGAAGATCAATTAAAATACTCGCCAACCATTTCAACCCAGCCGGCCATGCAGTTCTGTTTCTTAAAATGCTCCCCATTGAGTCGAGTCAGTGATGGACTGACAGTGAACGTGAACAGAAAGAGAAGTATCTGATACTGACAATGAGAACACATGTTTTATTGGACTTACTGGAACAAACGTAAGTTCATATGTGTTTAATTGAACCCGATTCATTTAAGTTTCTTTTCTGCCTTTTTGCTAAGTCTCATTCTCCTCTAGTGACATCAGTTTATTAATTGTGTTATCATTATTGTTATTACGTTCATTTAGTATTATCTCTTCATCTTCAAACTGTATTTTCCATCTTTACTCATGTTGCAGTATATAATTAAACTGATCTGGAAGAATGCGTCCTACTATAGTCTTATACTTTCTTCGTATTTGTATTTGTGCATTTTATATTTTTCTTGCAATATTTTGTGTTTATGTTTCGTTAGAAAAGATTATCTTCAAAAATTTCTTCAAGCAACTCAATCGGTTCGTGTACGGCGGAGCTTTCAGTGTCTGTAATGCTTCACTTTTTTCATTAAAATCGTCTTTCATGTTTAAAACTTAACTGTATTATATGAATTTAATCAATGTGAATAAAAATAGAAACTCAAAAAGGAAAACAATCAACTTATCAATATGCAAAGGTGATTGTGAATAGCCACAAAAAGCATAAAACTACATTTTGCAGCGGATACACTCGGCAACGATGTGAGGAGTTCATTCACTCTGTCAATACACGGTTGCCTGTAGTAAATATTAACTCCGTTGAATGGGGGAAATACGTGTGTTTGTGTGTGTGTATATATATATATATATATATATATATATATATATATATATATATATATATATATATATATATATATATATAGTATGTAAGCTGTATCAATGATATATCACCTGTTGCATAAATTGTTCATTAAAAGGAAACTGTACCAGTGTTCTCTTGTAATTATGGGGTCAAAACATTGTTAATACTTATGACTGACGATAAGTAATTTGCTCTAATTTAGTCATGCAAGTAACAATTAATTCGTTATGGGTAAAGGATTTTGTTCGTCATTTCTAAATTATCAATTTATACTACTCTTCTGAACCTTTTAATTAGCAATGTTAGAACTGCCTTCTAATTTATTTTATAATACTGCTGTAGTTTATCACACAATTCTGTATTAAAGTTTTGTGTTTCATACATGCAATATCATAGTTCTTGAATTTGGGAAGAACATGTAAAACAAACTTAAACATTTGGATAGGTATGCAGGACTGGAAATCATAAAGTTCAGCGCGACAGAAAGGACATTTTGAAAGGAATGCTCACTGTATTCAGCTTTGTGAAAATCGAAAGTTTAAACGTCCAGCTCAATAGTTTTCTAGATGTACAGAACCCAGATTTTGTATACTTTGTGCAAATAACACATATATATTAAACTTTTTAACGCAGGTGAAAATTTGTTTCAGTTACAAATTTTCCAGAAATGTTTTTCTCCTAATGTTATTCATAGTGAAAATCTAAATAATCATTGTATCTTGATAAGAGAAACAATGTTGTGTTTATCTTTCACGAATTTCTCAGCCAAATAATTTAGATGCAGTTACAAAATTGTCTAGGAAAGATCTTACTTTAAGTTAAGTTATTGACTATTAAAAACGGAGCATGTAAAAATACAACAAAACTAAACCAAATCAAATTCTACAGTGATAACAGTGTTCTTCTGTCCATATTCTTTTGCGGGGCGGCTGATGACAGCCACATTAATGATTCGTGCTTTTCACTTGAATGCATGTTGAGAATAGTAAAAGTTACTCACTCTTTGCCCCATCCTCAAAAAGCCCCTGAACTTTTAGTTCCATCCTTCGGAGTCTTTGGAAAAGCTCAAAGCCAATCCTCGTGCCGTCATTTTCTTCATAGGATGAGATCGTTTCGACCTGCATGCTGATAACGATGAACGCAAACAATGAATAAATAGGTACAGACATATTCTATATGTGTATTTTACGCATCAAGAACGCATCTGCTCTTTATGCAAAGACTTCTCTTGCAAACAAGTGACTCAAAAAGGCGAGTGAGGAAATATATACTGTTTGTTTACTGAGGAATGTTATCTACGTCATTTGAAAAATCATTGTATAGTATATAATATCTCCGCCCTATCTTTCAATTACAGCCTATCAGTCTTTTACATAGTTTCCGTGTATATATTGCTAAAATCCACTTGTTAGGAGTTCGCCCATCCTACCCAGTATAGACACTCCTCTTAGATAAACGAAGAGATATTTCGATAAATACTGGCACTTTCCGATTGGTTATTTACCTAATTTCCGTACAGATTTATTTTGATGTATTTATACATTCGCACCTCGTACCTAGTAGATGAACGTTTCTTAGATAGACAAACATAATATAAAAAAACCCAAAATAATCTCTCTCTCTCTCTCTCTCTCTCTCTCTCTCTCTCTCTCTCTTCCTGCATGCAGTAAATATATGTTAATTATGATCAGTGGAGAACGTGCAGCCCGACACCAAATACGTTATCGGAAAGGAAAACACGTGATTTTAAACCGTATTAATTTTATTCTAGTTGAAGAGGCGCAAGGTTAATGTTATTTTTTGTTTATCGAAGACTACACTTACATTTTTATCGCGGTAACATTCTATTGCGCAGACTAAATATAGTGAAGAATGGGGTATTGTTGGGCTTATTTTTGATGGCTTATTTTTGATGAATCGTCGTAGGACCTTATGTACAATTGCCTGACACAATGTAAAACTGACTTGTTTCCGTTTGAAAAACTGCCGAATACAGTGATGTAATAGACGTTTATCAGTGCACTCCATAGAATTTGAAAATTAAACGGAAACAGTGTAAAGAAAGATGCAAAACAACTTGCTACGTTTCCACATGATCAACCTTTTAGTAGACCCGTAAAAGGAGAACATTGCAATATAGTAGCAAATCCCGATTTCGACCAGTTATTTACTATACATATCTCTTCTTTATTGTAATTTTTATCAACCTGATTAAAGCCTCCTTTACACCTTTTTTAAATAAGTAATATATATATATATATATATATATATATATATATATATATATATATATATATATATATATATATATATATATATATATATATTATTACGTGTATGTTCGTTCAAATGTAACAAAAGAAAAGAGTGAACTCAACAAGCTTTGTAAATTTTAACAAAATAATTTATTTTCCTAGAAAACAATGTAAACTTTGGAAATAGGACTAATGTTTGTGAATATAATCCAAAATTTAATCCTAGGATTGAAAAATATAAGTCCTATGACTAAACAGTTCTAATTGAATCCAGGTTGGAATCGCGATGAAATTCCAATATGGAAGCGATGAAGTCAGATTAATTCGTTGTACTTATGGCAACAGATCCTCGATGAATCACATTTTATAATGTTTTCGTTTAGAATTCCAGAATAAATTTCTACTCAATGCTTTTGTCCCAAAACGTTTTATAAATATGAAGCACTTGTTTTGTTTTCTAGAGAATATGAATTATTAAATTCCAAAAAATAGCCGAACTTCAGAACAAGATGGCAAGAACAATAAAAACCTCTTGAGCCCTCAAGGTTTAAAACACAACTGGATAAATTTAATACCAATTGGCTGTGTTAAGCCTCGATTTTAGATCACATGGTGGTTCACATGATGGGTAACACTAATTTGTACATCGCAATAGGGGCGAACAACCGTTGGGCACGTCCGCCATGGAAGAACTTAGCGAATCTTATTATAAACTTTAAAAAAAAAAAAGTTGTTTACAAATTAGAGCCATCACGCTATCAGAAAATGACTTTGGTAATAGCCAATCGTTTTATCGTGATGTTTACAAGATCTATGAACCAGTGTCAGCTAAAAATAGTGCTGAAGAAATAATTATAATCTAATCGGTTCAAGTCAATTTTCCGAAAAGTGATTCAAATCCAATGAAAATTATCATTACAATAAAATGTAATGAAACAAAATTAAAATAGAAAAGAACTTAAAACTAATAAACAAGTAATTAAATTACATATACGTAACAATATGATTGAGATTGAATTTAGAAACGTCTTCTTTACATATAACCAACCAGCCATTATCTAATCTAAATCTAAATGGATTTTTAACAATGCGATCCACAAACTTGGAATGCAACTTTGAATTCTGAAAGTACTTTTCTTTAATCAAAATTGCACATCCGTTAATGATTTCAAATTCTGGTGCATGTCAAATTCAAAATAATGTGGTATCTTGTATTAACTCAAGACTGATAGAGACATTGATGAAAATGTGAATATTATATTAGGTTATGACACGGATGGATGAGTGAATGAATAGAGTGATAGATAAAAAGACACTATGACTTCGAAATTGATACTATTTTCAATATAGGCACACTTTAGTATTTTAAAGTATTTGAGATCTACCTTTGACTCTTTACACTTGAAATTTAAAGCTAAAATTAAAACAATTTTAAGCCCAAGTTATGAACTTGCATGCTTGTGTGTACTATGTCGGTAGTAGAAATTTTATGTATCATATCTGAGTTTTCTAGTTCGATAGCTTGGAAGATTCGATGCAGAAACTGTATTTAAAAGAGATGAAGGAAAGTGTGTCGTATCAGAAAGAATCACTGACAACACCCATCAGTTTGTGTGAGCAAGTGAGTTGCTACTTGTATTTGCTAGTGTATAAATTCAATAATGTTTCTACACGTTCAAGAATTCGTTCTGTCTTTAACAAAGAGACGAGTCAGGTGTATCCTTTAAAATATTAAGAAATATTAAGAAATGAAAATCTGCCTTTCCTATATTAGGAAGTCGACTTTTTACATGAAATAACTAATTCACATTACTCGATATGTCTTTATATTTTTCATCTATGTGCATGAAAGTGTATGAGTCTGACGGTAATTGAAGGAAATACTGCGAGTGTCTCTGCGTTTATTTGGAACACACTACAACACATGCCACAATTCTTTTATCAAAAAATAGTGTACTGCCCCTGCGTCACACTAAGACACTGACATAACAATTCTTAGTATATTCCATTGTCCATTCCTGATAACAGTTCATTCTACCCAGAATCATTAGTGTGGCCTTGCGGACAGGTTTAAATTTGCACATGTAAAGTGGCAGGACATTGTCCATTGATGCTGAACAGGGATTAGATCTGGCGTATAATTCGTACTCAGCGCCATATATGCATCATGATGGATCAGCTCCTTTTGAACTCATCTTACCGCAGTCAAAGAGAATCCACAGCAATCCGTTTGTCTCCGCTTAGAGAGTGACGAGAGAATCCTTGTTAAAAAGAAAACTTCCATATTCTTTTAAATAGCTATGATCATAAGCTGTCAATCAACATTCAAGTTGGGAGAGGACAGGTTGTTGGAGTGAATAAATCGGATTGGTATATAAACCCCAAATAGTTTCATTCACTAGAGTTAGATAATTAGTTTTGATCATTGAAGAATTGATATTCCGTGACATCGTTTTGTGCCACACGCTCCTAAACAGGGTGACTGTGATCTGCAACTAATAAAATTGCCTCAGACCAAGAGTTCATATTATAGAATAAAGTTTGGTCCGTTGCATATACCGAAAGTGAATTGTAAATAATTTTGTGTTTTTGAAACCTTAGACAGAAAATATGCACTATGTTAAATTTGAGCTGTAGTCTAAGCATACTAAATGATAGTAATCGACACTAATTAATACCGACATATGATCAGAATAAGTGTTGCATATCCAGAAATGTTTACCATGTTCTCTCATTACAGATGCAGATAATTTAATTTTAATAGTTTGTAACGCATTACAAACACTGAACGCTCAGCCATTCAACTGCCCGCGCATGGAGATAAGTGTGGCGTAGAAACTAAGAGAAATGACGAACCAACAAGAGGAAAGTAAAATATTTATTATATTTACAGTTGATCTAAGTCACTATTCTGCTTTAATTAACATTACTGCCGACCATAAAATTCTCTGTCTCTATCTCTCTGTCTCTGTTTCTCTGTTTCTCTCTCTCTCTCTCGCTTTCGACTTTTGACGGTTTGACTTAAGTTTTACCATCATTCAAAGATTTAGAAACATCGTACGCTCGTGTTTTCGTGGATTTTTGCCCGTATCTTGTTACGTTAGGAGAGAGAGAGAGAGAGAGAGAGAGAGAGAGAGAGAATGAGGCATCGGCCTTCGGACATTTCCATATTTAAGTAATTATAATCGATTTGTAGAACATTATAATAGGTTTAAGAAACACAACAACAACAATAAAGCATTAAATACATTACAGTATGTCTGCCTTGTAATTAAGAAATTTACTGTATATTGTCGACAGGCTATTGCAACTTTGCATCATTGATTATATAAACAATATAGATAAACCCCAAGCAAAGCGTACACATACCGTTACGAGGAATCATATTATTGTAGGTTACTTGGTGTAAGTTCAAATTCAAGGTTTTCATCAAGTCCAAATTATTTTTCTCTCTCCCTCCATATTTTCTGCGTATTTTGTCCCTTATGCACGAGAGGGGAGGTGGAATTGTATCTTAGACGAGAGAAAGAGAGAGACAGAGAGACAGACAGACAGACAGACAGACAGACAGAGACAGAGACAGAGAGAGAGACGGAGAGAAGGAGAGAGAAAACCAAATGTAAATATTCGTCATAATAGGTACATTTTATTGCATGACTTATATTGCCTATTTTGCAGCTTACCAAGAGGGAAACACTGTAATTCAGTTGTTTGAGCGGTGTACTCTGGTGTCGCGGATTCGATACTTGTCCAAGACTGACTACATCGGATGCCTCAGTGTGTCCTTAGGACAGGTATTCGCCTCCCATTTACACTGCAATATATATCGAATGCAGTGATGAAAGTGCGGTTAAAACCCAAAGAACCGAACAATCAACCAGCCAACCAATCAATCAACCATCGTCTTATCTAAGTCATATCAAAGGGTAACAGTACCAGCTTCGAATGATGTAAAATCTAAATGTAAGAGAAGCTATTCATTATAATCATGTTTCTCGCATATTATTTACACTGGTGTCGAGAATGCATGATTCCCCCGTTCTATGCACAAGGGGACATTTCTGGTGTGGAAATAAATTTGGACTATCTCGGTTCAAGACAGTTTTAGCTTACGATGCTCTTAAGCGAAAGTTCAATTTCTCATAGCTCTGTTTATGTTTTTTCTAAAATGAGTGATTTTTGTGGCTCGCTTCCGTCCTCACTAAAGTAATATTTGGGACGTGATTGTCAGCGTCTTTAATATTTAATCACAACGAATTTCTTTTGGCCGATGATTATTGATCGATTGAAATCGCGAGTTCTTGGGACAATTATGGGCGGGGCATAGGTGCGAATCGAAAGGCGGTGATCATAGAAGGATCCTGTTTGCCATGTAAAATCATTTTACGGATTCAATTTTTCTATTTTTCATCAAAATGTAATTATGTTGGTGAAAATGGAGTTTTATTTTGATAGCAGGCTACTTCAAGGGTGATTGTGTATCTTCGATCCCTCTCGTAGACGAAAACTGATAAGTTCCATCTAAAGTCTGTACATGATCTGTTTGAAGGAGATTGTTTCCTATTTCGAGGTGGAAAGGCAGTTTTCTGTGGGATGGGATGCAGAACAAATTTTTAAATTAAGTCTTTGTTCTCACATATTTGCTACAGTTTCAAATATGGTCAGAAATAATGTTTGGATACCAGTCATATCACATTAAAACGATAACAAAATGCCATCTCTGGGATTATTGTTAGAAAGTCCGGATAGTTCGTTTACTTGAGAGATAACTGTATATTTTCTTTAGATCTGAAAGATAGAAAATAGGTTTGTTTCTTATTTGTCTGAGATATTGTTAAAAATGGCTTTGTTTATGATTTCCGAAAAGGAATACTTCCTTCTCTTTATATAGTAATATTTGTATAGTATGTTAGTATGTTGAATTCTTCTGCAAGGCGCTGTTGAGTTACGATTGTGTGGATGAGACTCTGCACAGAGGTCAGGATGTTTCTGTAAAGGTCCATTCATATATCTAACAATCGATCTAACAAAAAGACAGATTTGCATATCAACCGGAATCCGTAGTAACGTTGATTAGAATTAGTTACTGTGTACATATGTGGATGTGTCCTCTGTGCACGAATGCCTATGCTAGCCACTTTTTAGCATACTTTTTGGTCATGTGTGCATGGTCAAGGGAGTATAGGTGTGAGTGTGTGTGCTTGTGTGCGCATTAAAATATTAAAATATTTGCCTCATTTGAAGATAAAACTGAAACAACAGTTTCTGTCAGAAAAGTATTCTGTATACACAAAGTGCATATTAGAAATTTTCAATAAAAAATGGCAGCTATAAAAAGGCAGTTAGCAGAAGGGTGGGTATACCATCTCAAAAATGATTTGTATGGTCTATTGAAAAAAAGGACGGATCCTTCCGGAAAGAACCTATCCCCGGGTAAGATGTTCATGCTTGAAATATATTCAGCTATAAAAACGCTAAATCACGACAGGGAAATAATTGTTTTTGCAAGGGACCACACCCTCTCATGAAACAGTGAAATTTATTCGAAACATTGTAATATGGATAGATACATATGATTTGAATGACTCAATGTAAATGGCTCATCATGGGAACGACTACTTATTGGGTTCAGTAATTTGTCAATGAATACAATTGGATACAGGCAGATCGTTGATAAAGGGCGGTGGCCCTGTTCCATGTGAAGAATGCATGCTGGTATGAGGGCACAAACACCATTGTGTAGCGCTCACGGTGGTAGCGAGCTGCGATGAAAGCTGGTATGAATCATCCAAACTGCATGTTGGAAATAAATTTCCGCAGGAGAACTCCTTGTAGAGATACATCCTACTAATATGCACGAAAAAAATGGAAACCAATTGCAGTATGTTTTCTGGAGGACGTGCAACGATCCTATGTGTAACACAGGCATGGTAGTATTTGGAATACCGATTACTGCCACGACCACGTTGTTTCCGTCGACATGGCCGTGTGTTACCCGACCACTACCTGACAATGACTTGACTGGATTTGCCGAGATCAACAATTTTCAGTTCAATAGAGTTATTCATGTGGTTATTCCATCATGGTTTAGAAGACACTTTAATGCACCTAGCAGCGATAAATTGCCAAGCGATGACAATTCCAGAAATGCACTTTTATGGGCTCTTATCTTTCTCTTAAGCTTTATGATCCACGAGCGTATACTAGCAAGTTTAACCGTGCCTGAAGCGATCATAGCTTAGAAGCTGCAAAAGTAACTCCGGTTTCCTACAATTTCGTGCGCTAACGACCTGGTGCGAAGAATCATAGGTAAATTTACCATGTGTTCATCTATGGATTGTAAACGTCGTAGTAACAAACTTCTTATTGACCAGACTGAACTTTATTTTCTCATTATTGACACAGTGCACGCTGGTACATTTTCTTTTCGAAATCATCGTGACGATCACTGATGAAAATTTCGGGTAAATAATTTCTTACAGCGAACTCGAATCTGCACAATACACTCATTTACTAGCATCAATGCATGCATATGCAAGTATTAACGTGGCCTAGAGCTATATGGATTGAGGAAGGAGAGAAAGTGACCAGTAATGTTTGTAACTTAGAAAATGCAATGTATATAAGTACAATGATACTACCTCTTGCTAAGAGCAACTGTCAGCAAAAACCTGTTGAGGAAGCAAACTTATTTTATATGACTTTATATAAAAGTTGTTAAGTCGATCTCGGAATGGTAATTAATTTCCAAGACATCCATATACTCAATGATTTTCAGAAGCGTTCCTTAAATGGTCCTATCTACAGATGCACTCATTAAGTGGTCCCATCTACAGAAGCATTCGTTAAGTGGTCCTATCTACAGAAGCTACCAATTTTCTGCAAAAAATGAATAATGAAAAAATCCAAGGCTCTGATCGATTCACGCTACAATGTTATAATTTTTTTATGAAAGATATTGGACAGTACCTATTGGGAACAATTAAATTAGGGCATGAACTTGGTAAATTATCTTCCACGCAGAAGGAGGAGTATATTAAAAGGCGGTAATACTATGCAGTATACTTCAAATTTAAGACCCATTGTTCTTTTAAATTTGCCATACAAAGATGATACAAGGAAGATACTTGGAGAGAACATTACAAACCAATGTGATTTAATGGGTTTTGTTTGTTTTTTTTAATACAAAAATCCCCAAACAAAATATTCCTGGACTGTTTGGTTTGATTGATTTTGATAAAGCATTTAACTCTATTGCACGGTCATTTATTGATAGTGTTAGGCTTGTTGTAATTTTTATTAATCCATTATTAATTGGATAAAGTTTATTATATCAAATCATCAAATCATCTGTAATTATTTTTCGGAAGTCTCTAATTGGTTCGATATCGAAAGAGGATGTAGACAGGGAGATCCACTTCCCCATACATTTGTATCATGTGTGGAGAGTTTTAGCCCATATGATAAGAAGAATGAAAATATTGGGGTAATTAACATAGCTAAAATAACCTATGTTCTTTCACATTATTGCTGACTAGACGTCACTTTAGATGATTTAGAGAAATCTCTAATATCTGCTTTAAGTTTATTGTATCAATATTCCAGACTTTTCAGTTTTTGTGTAATTGTAGAAGAAAGATAGTTTAGACAGGACGTAGCACAGGTAGCAACAAGAAATACTGTCCAGAATATAACTTAACTGAGTTTGTACTGAGTTTATTGTCTTAGGTATAAAGCTTTCAGCTAACTTGGAAAATAGAACAACTCTTAATTATCAATCTAACATTCGTGAAATTAAGAACCTGCAAATTCAGTGGAATAAGAGGTTTTAACTCCATTTGGAAGGATAATTGTGATAAGAGTTTAGCTATCTCTAAAAGTACTCATTTTCTATTACCATTACCAAATCCATCCAAACAGGTTCTTAGTGAATTAAATATACTCTTTTTTGCACGTTCCTATGGCATGGGTCAAATGAGAAATAACAACACACATTTATGTGAAGGATTATCATGAGGAGGATTAAATGTGATTAATATATTTAAGTTTGTGAATGCATTCGAAAGGTACATGGCTTATAGGAATATTGTCTTATGAATCTAAATGGAAACAGCGAGTATAAATTTTAGTTTCAGATATTGTTAATTTCCTTTTCCCTTAATTCAGCGGTGAAGGATTTAAATTCGTTTTGGCTAAACGTCTTTGAAACATGTTTAGAGGTAACTAGATTCTTAAAAATAGCCACAGCTTTACACGTTTAGAAACATGGGTAGAAAAGGCTCTACAACAGATAGGAAATATCTTTGAAAAGCAAAATATAAATAAAGAATAAATAAAATTATAAATAAATTATAAAGAATTGCATTTATAAGCATTTAATGCTGTTTTTTCTGAGTTTATCGTTTTATTGTCAGATTCCGATATTTACGCATATGTTCTGATGAATCACGAATCTGTTTAACTTCGCTTTTACTACTACCGGCGGTTGCCTTTGTCTAACATGAAGTTAATAACTTCAGTCGAACCGTGACTCGCACATGTTATGTACAACGCGTATCAGAAAGGGAATACAATCTTAAAATTAACGTCTGATCGCAACAATAAATACATGCCTTGGCGGAAAAAAAAAACAGAAATATGTAATTGCAGTTGTGGCTTTAGCTTCTAGACCATAACATCGGAAAATCAGCTCTGATTCATTGTTCCATTTTAACTGAAATGAGCAGCAATTGTACTAAGGTTGTGTCTACATCGGAGGCAACATTCGACACATTTTATTTTGACTAGTTTCTTTAAACAGGATGCAGTGTATCAGCGAACATTATCTGCCATAAAAAGTTACTACTTTGCCGTGCAGCAGAAGACAACGCCGCGGTGCAAGTGGAATCTGATGTAAAAAAAAAAAACTTTTTGCGACTGAACTTTGTGTTCCAGAGGGATGTTCAGAGGACAGACGTTAAACAGAGGGCTGCATTTACAAAAAGTTTCATTTTTCAAATGTCTCTTCTTCAAGACAATAGCAAGTGTATGAAACCCAAGGGAGTTAGTTTTATCAGAGAAACTTTGAGATATGAGCTACGAACCTTCTTTTACCACAATCAACTGAAAAAATCTTTGAAAAACGCACATTTAGTCAATGAATAACAAATATTCGATAGATGTAGTCAAGTATCTTATGCATAACGGTTACTTAGAAATTGAACGTCTGGTATTATTAGATTCATGAAGCATGTAGGCTGAAAATTAATTACACATGGTCTTATAAATCTTACACCAAACTTTAAAGACGTTCTTATTAATAAAGTTGCAATACAAAAGTGTGTAAAGCATTTATATGTGGTGTTATAGAGGATGGATTGCAAGCCCAGTTATGAGGTAATTATGATATTTGGGGTAATACATGATGAAATGGCAGCCCGATTATGAGGTTTATAACACCTTATTAATACAAGAAAAATAAACAGGTTAGATAATGTTCATTCTACGATTCTGCAGCTGCAAAGCCCTTAATATAGAATATCATGTAAATGTACAAAATTCAAATGTTTAGTCAAATTGTGTATTTGATTATTGTCCGTACGTTATTCCCTTCCAAAGTGCGTGCTAGAAAAACTGTGCGAGCCTCACTAAGTGGATAGAAATGAATTTGACCTGCAAACCTGTATGCATATGTGACTTATGCATTATTTAAGCTATATGCATTAAGTACAAAAAAAACCGTACTTGAATTGGAACATATATGCATCAATGTCCATAAATTGCTGGTAGTTCATGTTTGAATACAATTTCGATTATATGTACTAAATGTGCATATACAAAATAAAGATCAAATATATAAAATAAATCCATATTGAGAAAACTAATGATGCAAACATACGTGATATGCACAAGATATTTTATATTGGAACAAAATTGCTAATTGAAGACATCGGCATATCATAAAGAACTACAGAGAAAATATAATCATACAGTAATATAACGATCACTAAGAATAGTGCTAACGTATTCAGTTAATTCCACGGATGTATACAAATGTTAATTTAACGACACTAGGTAAACTGTGATGGAGAAGGGTCAACTTATAGTCATTGAGAGAGAGGGGTAGGCTATATCACTTCCTTAATTAAAATGGCGCGTGTATACTTTGCAGGACCCCCACATCCATCCACGCTCTCATTTTTCGCACTCTAAATGATCTTCATTCTTACTTAGAGTTAACTAGGACCACACAATAATATGTATGGACTACATCTTTATTTAGAAAACTAAGCGGCAGGAGGAGTATCTCTCTGTCTGAGTTTATTTGTGCGTGTCAGAGTTAAACTCTCGTGCACGTCCACATGCGAGAAGTTAAGTCCCAACAACAGGACATTATCTTGCCATTTAACAATTTATACAAGATCTTTAATTCATATTACAAACTACCTGATTTCTACAAGATCACTTATATATTTAAATACCAAATCAAAACAAAACAAAACAATGTATCACGAGAACCGCTACAGCGTTTTCTCGTAGTATCCTACGATCCTCTTCGGTAAATCGGAATGGTGGTTTTGGTTTTGGTTTTGGTTTTGGCGCAACAAGATCCCTTACATCATCGACCTCCTCACGAACTTTGTCAACAGTTTGAAGTACTTGTTGTATTTCTTCTTGTAATTGTGGCTGAGCCGCAGCTATTTCAGCCGGAAGTTCTCGTAGAATCTTTATTGTTTTTTTAGTTCTTTCTGCTATTTTTCCAGTTACTTTAGCGGTTTGCTCCAACGCGGGGAGAAGATCATTGATAACCTTCGTAACCGGTTTAAATAATTGTTCTGCAACTTCTGCAAATTCCACCTGAGACTCCTGACGCGTTTGTAATTTCTGTTTGATAGAATCACGGACTGGAAAATATTTTTCAATTGCCTCGAGTCGCTGTCGATGCTTGTTTAGCTGAGATTCCATTATTGATATAATAATGATTTAATTAAACCACACCCAATACTCTTAATCACTGCGGCAATCATCGGCGATTTCATCAATGAGGGATCGATAAACATTAATATCCATGATACCACCTGTACATAATCTCTAACAAATATCAACTGCTTCATTAAAGATTTCTGGGGAATTATTAGCAGCTCGTTTTCCGCCAATCAGAATTTCTAATCGTTCAACATCGGCAAGGGTGTTATTGGTGTATGAGGTAATAAGACCACTCTCCATGGTACCTGCATCAATACCACTTCCAGTGGCGCCGGGGTAAAAACTTGAATCCTGCCATTTTTTTCCTCACCTATTGTTTGGAGTTGTTGTGTTGTAACTGTTTAAGATAATTGTTTATTCCATCATCAAATGCAATATATCTTGGATCATCATTTCGGGCCTGATCAATTCTGTAGTGTATGAGAAATATCCATTTGTACCAGGTTTCACGACTTACATTATTATCGGCGTACTCGAGTTTTAGAAATTTTTCTTTCTGATCAAAGCTGTGAACGGCAAGCGCAGGCAATCTTACTGCGTCAATATTTTTTTATGAAGGAAAAATCCCTTTCGGTAAATTTATCATTCGTATCGTTGCAAACATTTATCTGTAAATAATATATCTACTATATATAATATAATACCATAGACGATACTCCTATCATTTCTCCTGAGAACAATTTCAGAACTGAGACAGATATTTCAAACCACACTTTGCATGGCGTAATAAATTTTGCATCGATGATTAAGTCTGCGATTCCACATTTTATGTATATGACAAATTTGACTTACTGCGTCAAGTGATAACCTCAATTTATATGTACACACTCACATAAAGACATATTATTTTACTGTCAAATGTTTAGCAACTGTACGAGCCGCAGTGGTCCAGTATTGTCGGACACTTCATGTATACGTATGGTACGTGTCGCAGTTATACTTTGCCTCTATTATCGTAAACTTTTCTCTTTCGCTGCTGTCCAGCCCAAGCACTAATAGTACTAATTCAACCCCCATAGTAAACCTATGTAAACGCCATGATATGAAAAATTCAATAACTTTAACGTTCCGAATGTTCATGATCAAACCTATATTTATCAGTATAGATACATCCTTACTTCTCCCGCAGCTTCATGTTGGACGTCCTTTATGACCATGCATTTTTCATTTTTTAATAATTTGAATTTTTGGTGTCAGATATTCATTGTCAGAGTGACGTTTGATGAGGAGTGAAACTTTTAATATAACTAATGCAAAGAATCTTCAATTAATTAAAATTTTTAAAGAAATTAAGATTTTGTAAAACATGTTTTCCATTTCGGGAAATGAAGCTGCAGATAGCAGAAACTGATGTCAGATCAAAAATAAACTGACACATTTTTTCCCGTGGTGGAAATATATCGCAAGGGGTGTCAACAGAAGCGGATTCTAAATGGCTTTCTTATGACGCATATATCATTCATTTATGTTTAATAGTTATAAAAATATGGTAATAAAACAAACATCTGACAGTCTGATCTGATCTAACACAGCTTCAAGTTGTCTGTTACCTTGAATTCGTCAATTACACGCTAATTTGGTGGCAGAAATAGGTATTTGAATCCTTCTTGAAAAGAAATTTATAAAAGCTAACTGGCCATACCTACGCTTTGTTGATATCGATATATTTGGTGAAATTATCGCCCAAAAGGTGTAACGCATATTTATGACATGGTGGGAACGATAACATTAACATTTTGGTATTGTTGTAATCGCCATTGAAGGATCAACAGCTAGGTAATATATAATATAATATATGATATAGGGTAACAAAAGTTACACAGTTTATAAATACATATATGATGTTGTTTTAAATAGACCAGTTTCATGTTCCTGATAATGCCCAGTTTGAGGACATAATCATAACAACTGATTATAGCCAGGGATTGAAGAGACAGAACATGTAGCGTTATAGGGTAAAACCGACAACTTAAAGCTTCAAGATGTCTGTTAGCTTTAATTTGTCTATGAGATGCTTAGTTGGTGTCAGAAATACATATTTTTGCATTCCTGAAAAGAAATTTAAAAAAGCTAACTGGAGATACCAACGCTTTGTTCATATTTATCTATTTGGTGAAGTTATTGCAAAATAGTGTAACGCATATTTATGACAGGGTCCACAAAATTTAAAAAAATTAACGTCGCCATCTACAATTCATTACAATTTTCAAAAAGGGCGTGGTCCATTTTCTAAAACTGAAAATTTACAGATTTGTAGCTTTCACTCTTAGAAGCAAAATTTTAGTGAAGTGGTTATATCATACCCAGATATCGACCATCAGTATCAACACAGATTTGGTAGGAGGTTGATTTATCGAACTAATGCAGGGATGGCTCGATGTAAGGTCGTTCAAATTTTCTTGGCCGGTTAATAAGCGGCTAACCTACGCCGACACCACACGGAGTCAGCGAATTTCAAATTATCGATAGGCAGTTGTCTCTGACCCGACAGGCCCAACATTAAAGTCCAAATATCAAAATTGTGGTGACAAGTGTCAGGATTACTGTTGTTGTTGGGGGTGGGGGTGGGGTGGGGTGAGGGAACTATAGAAATAATTGCATGATGAGGAATAAAGCCTTGTTGAGGGGATTACTCTAGAAAATTTGTAACTGCACTTCCTCAAACATTTTTGTTTCAAAGGATAGACACAGAACACAATTGTAAAGTCATCTCATTATTAATCCCTTAGGACATCTAGATTCTATTCATGTCCAACGAAACCTACAACGTGGCTGAGATTAGTCCAGATATAGATTGATTTATTGACATGTGAGATTTGTCCATATACAGATTGATTTGTTGACTTATTGGTGATATTATTCCATATAGGGACCTATTTATCGACATATTAGTGAGTTGTTGTTGTTGCTGTTGTTGCGGGGCTTAACGCCATTTTTCAGCACACGATAGGCTATACATGGCGGCCAGTATTAAAGGTGGAGGAAGAAACCGGGAAATCCATATTATGAGATTAGTCTATATATATATATATATATATATATATATATATATATATATATATATATATATATATATATATATTGATGACCTATTAGTGAGATTAGCCCATAAAGAGATAGATTTATTGACATATTAGTGAGATTGGTCCATATATAGATAGATTTATTGACTTATTAGTGACATTTGTCCGTATATAGATATATTTATTGACATATTAGAGGATTGTTTGTATGTATGCTTATGGTACTCTTCTTAATCCCACTTTCTCGACGATTTATATTTTCATCAGCAGAATTGCTGCTCTGTACGTCTGCAGTCCTAGCTCAATAACTTGTCCGTGCTCGATTGAATTTCCGGTATAAATAAATGGAAACCCTGAGGATTCTCCGAATTCTTCACTCATTTAAAAATCTATTATCTTTTGTGATGTATTGAAGTCTCCCCCCAATGGTGAGTGACGGTTAAACAATAAATTAATTGTCCTTCTATGAAAACATTAAGTATCAAAACTAAATGTTATGAGGATATCACATGTAATTGGTCATTCCTGCAGGTCGAGCCTGACCTCTCGATATACATTCAAATGAAATGAGAATGGGACACAATGGTGATGAGATGAATGGAATGTAAAATACGGTAATATTGATTATTTTTGGGTGTGCATGGACGTATCGACATGCACGATGATGATTATGACTACAACGATGATGCTACTTACGATAAAATAACTAATGTCGACTATACACTTCCCCCACAATGCTAGGACAGATCTGATCAAGAATTAATTTTGTCTGATTTATTGCATTATGGATTCTGTATGTTAGATAACTTCGTGAGTCCTGAAACTGTCCCACCGAAATCCATCTTTATAGGTCAATAAAAGAGGTCTGCAACAATTGGAGGAACCTTAAATCATTAATATGTCACTTGAGTCAAACTTGATACTACCTTATAGCGGTTTATTTTGATGGCCGTAAAATTGTGCAGATTTGCCAAAAACAAACAATACAAATATGAAAATGTTAATCAATTATAACTTATTGCAGACTGTGTCACATAGTGACAAATATTTTAATAGCGAATTATGCTTTTAACGGTCTTTTCAGTGTATTGTTCATTTATATAACACAGAGAGTAACTGTAACTTTTAAACAGTTATTTAAATATCTTTGAACAGATTATTGCATCATTTGTGAAAAGCACGAAAAATCCCAAAACACAATGTCGACATATTCAGTGTGTGCCAGACATCATGTGCACATGTCAAAAAAGATGTATGCACAGATTCGTTGCTAATACGAATCTTGTACGTTAGAATGTTAGATTAAAAATATCTGCGCTGGTAGGTTCTGGTTCACAGGCTAAGTTAAAAATAGCGTTTACATGTTTTGCATCAAAATATTTGGTGAAGTATTCAATTGTCGAATTCTCATTATGCGCTCAATACAATAAAATATGCACCACATGAAACACATTCAGAATAATCACCAGATCAAGTTATATCAATTGTTGCAAAAAGCATATGCATTCATCGATTGGGGGGACTGGGGTGGGGTGTAAGCAAGGTAGGTACGTTACTGATTTTGGACTCCGCTGGACTTCTCAATATAACCCATAAACACAATATATGCTGTTTAAACCAGGCCATTCCTTTTTATGCCAAGATTACACATGCAAATGGCACGTGTTGTTATATCAAACGTTATTGTTACTTTCTACGCATTTCGATATTTAAAAGCTAAATCGTGTCCAATTTTGGTGAGATCCCTTGCTTGACATATGACCCTGACCTTTATTAACAGCTTCTAACATGTTGTCGAAGCGAAGTTCAATAATGTCCTAAGATTGGACATATGCCATATTCGGCAAAAGGGGTGAGTGTTGGAGTGCAGAATGGTCTGTGCAATTACATTGTTTTAACATCTATACGTCGATTTTAATCTGGGGTTTGTACATATTGATCGTAAATCACAGGAGTGGGGGTGTGTTGGCTGGTTGCTGTTATTAAGATATATGGCATTGATATAGATGAATCTTCACGTCAAATGACCTGGAAACAGGGAATCAATAGTAGTCACGCAGTGATCAAATGATGGGTGAATCAATAGACCGTGACATTTTCACCATCACGTTTTGTAAAACACTAGGTCAAATGATAAACATTGGAATTATAAAGTGATAATATATGGAGAAAAATATAACCATATTGATTAGAGAATTACAGGTATCACACACTTATAATGAGACTAATAATTACCTCTCCTCTTTATCGTTTTTCCATATGGAATATTACTTAATAGAATGGAATATCATTGGTACATACAAGGAACTCTCTAACCGGGGTTTGAATCTTAGAAGTTAATTGAATGCAAAGTTTTCTAACTGGTGTATAGATACATGACCTTGAGACAAAAGCAAAGATTAATGTTCGTGTGTAGCATGCAATGACACTGGAACCCAGATATTCAAATTGCAAAATGAAGGTGAAGGAGAACGAGGATGAGATAATTGAGGAGGAGGAAGCTATTTTATTTAAGAATTCAAAGGCGCAGGCAATGTGTTGATTTCCTCTTTCATTTGGCAATCAATGATTACTCTCACATTTCAAAGATATACAGGTGGCCCTGAGAAGGAACATAAAAAGCAAAAAAAAAGATAATTCATATATACCATCATTAATTGTTACTCTCGTTCCTTGTACGTCTGTACAGTCTATCCTCGGCTGGATCGTTGCTGTCATGCACCCATGTTTTCACAAGACATTGGTCATTTATAGTTTTTAATTTAATTCCTTTTTAACTTTATTTTGTTCTTGTTGCTGTACGAAAAAGCTGAGTCTTCTTCTTTTGTGTTTTTGTATTTTGTACAATTTTTTTCTTAAAACATTGTGTTGCACCAAGGGTGTTGTCGATTCCGTCAAAACCCGCATGATGACATACAATAGGAGAAATCTAAATCCAATAATCTTAGTTGTAATGATAATGATGACATTGGCTATGTGGTAGAGATTGCGTCAATGTTTGTGTGTGTGTGTGTGTGTGTGTGTGTGTGTGTGTGTGTGTGTGTAATTTAGATTTTTAACCTAGCTTTAACAATTTTTCAGTCATATCGCTACGATGTCTGCAGTGTGACAGTTTATAGTGATGTTTAGCACTGGGACATCAAGCCGCAGACATGTGGCATGATGTCCCACCCAGTCACATTATCCTGACACCAGGCCAACCAGTCCTAACACTAACCTCTTAATGCTGAGCGCCAAGCGAGGCAGATGTTAGTACCATTTTTGAAAGTTTTTGGTATAACTCGGCCGGGGTTTGAACCCGCGACCTCCTGCATCCGAGGCGGACGCTCTACTACTAGGCCACCGGAGCGGTACGCGTCAATGTTTGTATAAGGAGGGTTTGGTACACCCCAAATCCATAAGTGAACTACATATACGACACGCAACGCAGCCCTTTTTTACCAAATGATGTTAATTTTATCTATCTATCTATAAATACGTTGACGCAGTCACACTTTTCTATTAATCAACTGGTGGTGTGTGGTCAAAGATAAAGTAAAGATGGAAGTGATAAAACAGTCAGAAGGGCAATGATATAAAAAGCAGAAACAAGTAAGAGTGTCAGTGTACGTTTTCGTCCCTTCATACGCAGACCAATCCGGCTACCGTAGCGGCGATGAGATAAGGAACCTCAACCGGCATAGCCCTGAGAATCACTAGGTCTTACTTGTAGCTGACTAGTGTTATGTATGTGTAATTTAATCACCTGTGTGTTAGTTTTAATTTTTTTTATTTTATTTTATTTCATTACATGTTATTATAATGATAGCTTTATTCACTGGACATTTTTCTAAAAAATTCAGTTTAGTTCTTTTTGACCTGATAAAGAAACAGTAGTAGAAACATTGTGGCTAATTGGTGACCTATATTCAGAGCCATTTTCATGTTTGGAGTAAACAACTTTTTAATTTTTTTATATAATTATTCTATCTTATAGTAAGGTTCTCTCAGTAGAATCAAATCCGTACCTAGCGTACGTGATAATCGGCATGTAATGTTTCTACGCCGCTCGGAGAAAGTGACCACGTGACCCCATCCGGGGATCTGTTTGCATTTTAGTTAGGCTTAAAACTCACGTTATGATAGTGATTTTAGCCAGTCTTCCTTTAAACATTTGGAGCTCATAGGTATTTTTGTTGTGACCAGTTTGTGTTGAATGTTTTTATTTTACTTCAGTTTAAAGTAATTTATTTTCCCTGGAAATTGCTAGTGCTCATCATAATTCTTCGACAAAGACATTTATTAGAAATTATTCGGAATTCCAAACTGGAATATTATTCTTGGTGATTCAACAAGGAACTGTTGATACATCAGTTCCTTGGAGGTTATTGGAGACGTCATCTCCTTCCATCTTGGAAATTCATCGGGATTCGAACTCCGATTCACTTTGGACTTTTTATTGATAGGACTTACATCTATTAATTCTAGGATACATTTTGGATTAGTTTCATAAACAGTAAGTGCTTTTCATATTTTTACTTTGTGTTTCTAGGGAAATAAATTATTTGTTAAATTTTACAAAGCGTGTTTTCGTCACTCTTTTCTTGTTACTTTTGTACGAGTCTTGATACGTAACAAACAAAACTGGTGTCTCGTCCTTGGGATATATGAATGTTGGTTAAAATATATCAGAAAATTATTTTTGAAATTTAAATTCCTCCTGTTTTCAGAAATTTTTTAGATCCCAAGAATTATTTCCTATTTTGTTTGAAATCTTTAATGAAATCAACAGTCTTTTTCACAATGTCATCAAAAGTGGAGACCTTTCTTTCAAATCCTAACCAAGATCAGTTGGATTGTTTGAAGAAAGATGAATTGCTTGAACTTGCCAGAAAATATGATCTTACTGAGGCAAAAGCTTCTTTAACGAAGCAAGGAAAAAAACCAAAAAACATTTTGATTCAGTATTTGGTAGAAAGAATATTTTGGGTAAAAGTGTTTTGATTTCGATCAGTATGTCTGTATCAGATTCTGATATAAAAGTAAAGGAATTAATATTAAAATACAAGATGGAATTAGAGTTAAGGAAGCTGGAACTTCAGAAAGATAAAGAAAAGAAAATGCAGTTGCAATTGGAGAAAGAGAAATATTTGTAGAAAGAAGAGAAACAAATGCAGTTGAAATTAGAGATAAGACTGGTTCAGTTTCAGATAGAAAAGATACAAATGGAAAGAGAAAGGGAAGTAAGACAGATGCAGTTCAGAAAGAAAAAGATCAAAGACAAATGCAATTTGAGAAATAAAAACAAGATAGGCAAATGAAAATGCAAAGAGAAAAGGATGAAAGGGAATTTCAGATTAGGTTAAAAGAATTAGAGCTGGCAAAAAGAAAACAATCCCCTACTTTTGAGGTTTTAAGAAATATCAAGTTAGTACCCCCTTTCAGAGAAAAAAAAGTAGACAAAAATTTTACCCGTTTTGAGAAAATTGCCGAAAATTTGAAATGGCCAATTGGACTCTATTTTTACAATGTGTACTTACTGGTAAAGCTAATGATAATTATTTGTCACTGTCACTAGAGCAGAGTGCTGACTGTGATAAGGTTAAAGACTGTATCTTGAAAGGTTATGAATTAGTTCCTGAGGCTTATCGGCAAAAATCCAGGAATTCTAGAAAATCAAATGACCAGACCTATGTCGAATTTGCAAGGGAAAAGGCACAACAATTTGATAGGTGGTGTTCTTCTGGAAAGGTTAACAAAGATTTCGAAAGTCTCGGACACCTCATGTTAGTTGAAGAGTTCAAGAACTGTGTCCATAGTGACATTAGGATTTATCTTGATGAGCATAAGGTCGAAACCATGGAAAATGCTGCTCGTGCTCCTGAAAGTATTTCGTAACTCATAAAGTTCCTTTTTGTAGGCACGTCTTCAACTCAGCAGTCTTCTGGTAAGAAGTTATTTCAGGTTAATATGAGCCCTTCTAAAACTCAATCTGGCACAACTTTAAAAAATCAAGTTTCTGATAAGGTTGATCAAAAATCATTCTCTCTTCCTACGTGTACCTATTGCAAGAAGAAAGGACACGTTATTTCTGATTGCTTCAAATTCAAAAAATAGGCATCAAAATCAAGATAGACCTATCCCATCTGCTCTTATTTCTAGGAGGTAAAGGTCACGGTCATGTATTGAAAACAATACATTTGTTGAGTCTAATAAACCCCAGTCTGATTTTTTTACGGAGAATTTTGAACCATTCATGTCGAAGGGTTCTACATCACTCTTGCGTGATTCGGCCAATCCTATCCCTATTAAAATTTTAAGGGATACAGGAGCTTCTCATAGTCTTTTATTATCAGGTACTTTGCCTTTTTCTGAGAAGTCTTCTTCTAATGAGAGTGTTCTCATTCAGGGAGTAGAGTGCGGCTTTGTTAATGTTCCTCTCCATTGTGTAACTTTATCATCAGATTTAGTTTCAGGACCTGTGACAGTCGGAATAGTGTCTTCATTACCCGTTCAGGGCATTCATTTATTACTAGGCAACGACCTAGCTGGAGACAAGGTTGTGGTTAATCCACTTGTAACTGGCAAGTATTCTTTGGATCAGAAAGTTGATCCTATTGAAAAAGAATTCCTTGATTTATACCCAGCTTGTGCAGTTAATATAGCTATGGCAAAGAAAGCTCTTGAGAATGAGTCCGATAAGGAAAGTATTCCTTTAGCTGACATATGTATTGCTCAGCCTCTTGATCAAGTCACTTACACTCCGTGTTTCGATCAATCAAACGGTATTGATCACAGTGATCCTCTTTTAACTCCTCATTCTCTTTATTCTAATCAGGGTGACAAACGACAATAATTTGTCGTTGAACAGGAAAGAGATCCATAGATTTCTTGTTTGTTTCAGAGGGCTATTACTGAAAGTGAAGTCACTGAAGTACAAGTCTGTTATTTCATTACAAATGGAATTCGTATGAGAAAATGAAGACCTCCCGAGGTACCTGCTGGTGACGAGTGGTGAGTAAACAATCAAATTGTAGTTCATACACACAGGAAATACATAGTCTGGCCCATGAAACTCCTTTGGCCGTTCAATTACGGGTCAGTAAGACTTATCACAAGATCTTGACTCACTTTTATTGGCCAAGAAATCAAAAGTGATCTTTGTAAATACTGTCGATCTTATCATACTTGTCAAATGGTAGGAAAACCCAATCAAAAGATACCTAAGGCTCATCTGCAACCTATTCCTGCATTTGACGAACGATGTAGCAGAATTATGGTAGATTGTGTTGGTCCCTTACCAAAGAATAAGTCAGGCAACCAATATTGGTTGACCATTATGTGTGCGTCAACAAGATTCCCAGAGGCTATTCCTTTGAAGAATATTAAAACAAAAATTATAATAAAAGCTTTGATAAAGTTCTTTACTCAGTTTGGCCTCCCTAAATATGTCCAATCTGATGAAGGGTCAAATTTTATGTCCTGAATTTTCAGCAAGTTATGCATGAATTAGGCATTCAAAAATTCAAATCTTCTGCCTATCACCCTGAGAGCCAAGGAGTTTTAGAAAGATTTCATCAAACTTTGAAAAATATGATTCGATCATATTGCTTTGTTACGGGTAAAGATTGGGATGAAGGCATTAATTTACTATTATTTGCTGTTTGGGAGTGAGTTCAAGAATCTTTAGGATTCAGTCCCTTTGAATTAGTTTTCGGATGCACTGTGCGTGGACCATTGAAGTTGTTGAAAGAGAAACTTCTTTCTAATGAAGATACTGAACTTAATCTTCTCGATTATGTTTCTGATTTTAAGTATAACTTGTCCAAGGCTTGTGAGGTTGCAAGAGCTAATCTGGACTCTACCCAGTCAAAAATGAACTCAAGGTATGATAAAATCTCAAATGAAAGGAGTTTTCAGCCTGGTGATAGAGTTCTGGGTCACTTACCCATTCCACAAACTCCTCTTTAGGAAAGGTATTATGGTCCGTACACGGTTGAAAAGAAAGTAAATGATTTAAATTACATCATAAATACTCCTGGGAGGCGAAAAAAAAAAAAAAAGCTTTGCCACATAAACATGATAAAGGAGAATTTTGAGAGAAATAGCCAGTTAAATCATGAATTTAATTTAGTTGTAATTGTCCCACTTACTGTGGGTTTAAGTGAAGAAATTCAATCGGACTCTATTGATTTTGGAGTGACAAATATTTGCAATTCAAAAATTATGAATAATTTGTCCAGACAACAAGAAAGTAATAAACATAAAAAGTTATTATTTGAATATGAGCACTTATTTCCAGATATGTCTGCGAGAGCAAACAAAATTTTTCATGACGTTGAAAATGTAAATTCCACACCTGTGAAACAAACACCCATGCAGGATGAACCCAATCAAACAGGTATACCTGAAAAAAGAAATTCAGTATTTGATCGATGATGATTTCACATATCCCCATAAAAGAGACTGGGGTTCACCTTGTAAATTTGTTCCGAAACCAGATAAAACCTTCCGAATATGCACTGATTATCGGAAGGTGAACAGTGTTACTAAGACAGATTCATTTCCATTGCCAATAATCGATGACTGTATTGATGAAATTGGAAATAAACAGTATGTCACCAAATGTGACCTTCTGAAAGGATTTTGGTAAATTCCACTAACAGAAAGGGCAAAGGAAATTTCGGCATTAGTGACTCCAGATTGACTATATCAACACAAAGTGATGCCGTTTGGGTTGAAGGGTTCGCCACGTACTTTTCAACCTTTGATGAATATGATTACCTCTGGTCTAGATAATTGTGATACTTACATTAATGATGTCATCATCTACAACGACACCTAGATAGAACATATCGCAGCAATTCGGAAATTCTTTGACAGACTCACTGATGCAAGTTTGACAATCAATTTATCCAAAAGTGAGTTTTGCTGTGCTTGTGTAACATTTCTAGGACATATTGTGGGACATGGACAAGTTAAACCTATAGATGCTAAGGTCAAGGCTATCTCTGATTTACCTGTGCCTGTCAGTAAGAAGCAACTGATGTGATTTTTAGGTATGACTGGATACTATCGGAAATGTTGGTCCAATTTTCTAATATTGGTAAATCCCTGCCAACTTCATTGAGCAAGAAAAACAAGTTTCTTTGGACTGAAAAATGTCAGGAAGCTTTTGACAAGTTAAAGGCCATACTTAAAAGTGCACCAGTTCTAACAGCTCCAAATTTTAGTCAATCATTTAAACTATCTGTTGATGAAAGTGATGTTGTAATTGGAGCAGTATTGATTCAAGAGGATAGAAATGGTGTTGATCATCCAGTGTGTATTTTTCTAGGAAATGAAATAAGCACCAAAGAAATTATTCCACAATCGAGATGGAATCTTTGGCGTTAATATTGGCTTTACAATGTTTTCAAGTTGACATTAGTTCAGCTCTTTCTCAGATTGTTCTGTTTAGTGATCGCTATCCCCTTACTTTCATCTACAAGATGAAAAACAAAAATCAAAGATTATTAAGGTGGATTTTGTTGTTACAGGAATATAATCTTGACATCAGGGACATTAAAGTAAAACACTATTTAATAGCAGATGTACACTTTTTATAATTCATAAGAGTATTTCTTATGCAATTATTGATGGTAATTTGTTCCAAATCCCTATTGTACATTTAAATTAGTTGAACTTGAAACAATTTGTCGGTGCTGACTTTAATTGGAACCTTTTCCTGTGGTTTTCCCTAGTTTGACTATATGCCAGGGTCAGGTATTTGTCCGCTGGTATGTCCACTAGGTTGTTCGCAATCTTGAACAACATGGTCAGCTGGGCCTTGGTTCGCCTGGATTCGAGTGATTCCCAATGGAGATGGCTCACCATTGCACTGACACTGATTCATTTGTGGCGAACCTAGCAGCTCTCCTGTGAACCATCTGTATCTTATTTATTAGATCTTTACTATGTTGGTTCCACACAGTTGAGCAGTATTCAAGACCTGGTCGAACCAGAGTCAAATATGCTACACTTTTTACTTCTTCATTGTTGATTTGGAAGTTGTGGCACAGGAAACCAATGTTACTGTTCCCTTTTCTCACTATGTCTATGTGACTTTTCCAAGATAGGTCTTGGACAATTCAACCCCGAGAGATTGTGTTGCCTGCACATTGGCTAACTTGTGCCCCTTAAGAGTATATTCGGACAAGATTGGTGATTTCCTCCTGTAAACTCTTAGGATGCTGCATTTTTCTGGGTGGAACGACATACCCCAGGTTCTTTCCCAGAGGGCCAGTTTCGTCAGGTCTTCTTGAAGGATCTCACAGTCCTTGGAGGCATTTATTTCCCGGTAGACCATATAATCATCTGCGAAATATCTTGGATTTGATACTCGCAGGTAGATCATTGAAGAACACCAGGAAAATGATGGGGCCCAAAACACTCCCTTGAGATACCCACTAACAACCGGTGCTGGGTCTGATGTTGCTACATCTTCTATAATTCTCTGCGATCTATTTGTCAGGAAATCTCTGATCCATTTCTGGGTATTACCCCTGATGCTATAGTGGTCCATCTTACTGATTAGTCTTTCATGGGGGACACGATCGAAAGCCTTACTGAAGTCAAGGATAGCAAGGTCATACTGCTTCCCTCTGTCCAAGGATTTGACGAGCTCATCCACTAGGGTTATGAGCTGGCACGGAAACCACGCTGGCAGTCTGTTAGAATGTTGAAGTGATCTAGATGTTGCACCATGTTGCTGACTATCATGTGTGCAAGCATTTTGCAGCAGAGAGATGTAAGGGAGACAGGGCTATAATTGTTGGCCTGGAACCTTTTTCCATTTTTAAAGATAGCTCTAATGTTTGCTGTTTTCCACGCATCAGGGATATAACCTGTTGCGAGGCACGTATGGTAAATATAACTCAAGTATGGTGCACACTCTTCTGCTAGATCTTTCAGGATCCATACTGGAATCAGGTTTGGTCTTGTGGCCTTCAGTGGGTTAATTTGTAACAATCTGTATACACCATCTTCAGTAACTTGGATGTCAGGCATTGGTGGGTAACGATCTTCATGTAGGCGAGGTAGATCACTCTTATCCTCTTGTGTGAAGACTGATTGGCATTGACGATAGCAGCAGGGAAGGCGAATCCTACAACTTTTCAGGAGGGTTTTTTTCGCGAAAATAAAGCTTCCTGCAAAAATGAAATTACAAGGTCAATAACGCCAAACTGAAGTCTCTAACCGACCGAGACTTCTCTAATTAGGTTAGATCATTTTGTTATTTTATCTTTGACGTTTCTGTTTTCATTTTTTATGCGTGCTCGGTTACGTACATGGACACTCACTGTTTTTTATCGCCCTCCCTGCTGCTCCAGTGTGGTGTAATTAAATCATTATTACATCCATAATAACGCTAACCATGGAATCTCACACAGCTAAACTAGCTCGACAGCTCTAGAGGCAATTAAGAAATATATCTCAGTCCGTGATTCTGTCAAGCAACAACTACAAGCTAGTCAGGAGTCTTAGATAGAAAGTACAGAAGGTACAGAACAGTTATTTAAACCAATTGTCGAACCAATAAAAAACACTGTTACAGCGACTGAGGTAGCTCAAAAAGCTCTTGAGACGTTACCTGTTGATACTGCTGGCCGCCTTCGAGCTACTCGACCACCACCCCGGCAACCTCCTCAACCACAGCCTGAAGTTCAACCACAACCTGAACCACCAAAAACCAGAACCAAGATAATAGATAAATTCACGCCTGAGGGTATTACCGCTATCAATTACCCAAATCGAATAATTAATATTGCCGAGATAGGATATCATCAAAGAGATAAATATGTAAAACCCGAATATGTGATGCTCTGAAATATGGCGATTGAGTCAAGGATGTATATCGTATTGCTTATGATACTCCGCAGATCAGATCTGAGGAAGATGTTAATCAGTTTGACCTTTTCAACTAGTCAGTATATAGAATAAATGAAACAAGCAAGGAAACAAAATGAAGAAGAAATGAAAAAGAAACTTGAAAAAGTAAGGGCGGAAACGGAATTAAGAGCAGGGAAGAAAAAAGCGGGTGAAACAACAAGTGAAGAAGAAGAAGAATGGCAGCATGCAAGTTCTACCCCCGGTGCTACTGGAAGTGGTATTGGTACAGGTACCAGGGGAAGTGGTCTTATTACTCCATGCCCCAGCAACGCTCTTGCCGATGTTGAGCGACTAGAAATTCTGATTCCCCAGAAATCATTAATGAAGCAGCTGCTATTTGTCAGAGATTGTTTACAGGCGGTATCATGCACATTAATGTTTATCGGTCCCTCATTGATGAAATCGTTGATGATTGATACAATTAGATCAGTGATAAGAAATAAGATGATCATACACAATGGCTGTCAGAATAAAAAGAGGAATTGCTTGCTTGTCCTTTTTAAGCGAATTTGACTACGGTAACAATACTAAATTGTTAATTCCCAAACCAGTCTAGTAACATTACTCTATATCCAGGCATTGTTTTTGTGATCTCTAAAACCTGATGAAGTAACAGTACTGCAACTGATGTAGTGACAATACTACATTGATATCCCCCCAAACCCATATAGTAACATTACCCTATGCCCAGGCACTGATTTTGTGATCTCCAAAACCTGATGCAGTAACAATACTACAACTGATGTAGTAACAATACTACCTAGCTCTAATGCTATCCCCCAAACCTATGAAGTAATTTTACCTTATGTCCAGTCAAACATTTGTGACCTCCAAAACTTGATGTAATAACAATATTACATAGCCGCCACAGCCATCCTCCAAAACCCATGTAGTAACATTTCCCTATTTCCAAGCACTGATTTTGTGATCTCCAAAACCTGATGTAGTAACAATACTACATAGCTATCCCCCAAACCATGTAGTAATATTACCTTATTTCTAGGCACTGATATTTTGAGGTCCAAAACCTGGTGTAGTAATAATGCTACATAGCAAACCCACCAACCCATATACATGTAGTAACATTACCCTATTTCCAGGCACTGACTTTCTGATCTCCAAAACCTGATGCAGTAAAAATACTACAAAGCTCTCCTGCTATCCCCCAAACCCATTGTTACGTAGATGTAATTAAATTGCTTGTGTGTTAGTTTTAAAAATCTTTTTATTTTATTTTTGTTTCATTACATTTTATTGTAATGATCATTTTCACGGGATTCGAAATTCTTTTTCAGTAATTCTGTTTATTTAAGGCATAAAACGTGTTACATGAGCGATATATTTAGTTCCCCTTGGTCCGCGGTAGTGTAAGCGCTACGCGAAAAAGATTGGCTATTGCCAAGGTCATTTCATCTAGTCTGATTAAACAATGTTTTATTTTTTAATTTATTTCAGAATGAGAGTAGATAGGGTTTCTTGCTACGTGACAAATTACATTTTTCCTATTGCGTTGTTTAAGTGTTAAGAGACCACGTGATCTATCTCGTGAGAACGGGATGATGATTCGGTTTGATATAATACCCCTTTCTGAGCGCTTGTCAGTCAGTTGTATCTTGAAACCTTGAAGGCTGGATATTTTTCTATTGTTGAAACCTGATTCTTTTCGAAGTTAATTTATTTTTGGAATTTAATAATTTATTCTCTAGAAAACCAAACGAGTGTACTGTTTTATAAATTCTGGGGGAAAGAAATTCATTGGAAATTATTCTGGAATTATTCGGAAACATAAACTGTGATTCAAATAAGGAATTGTTGCTATTTGTACAAGGACCACATCTGACGTCATCGCCTTCCATATTGGAACGTCGTCAAGATTCGAATTTGGATTCTAATAGAACTATTTAGCGATAGGACTTGTAGTTTTCATGCTTAGGATTAAATTTTGGATTATATTCACAAACCATAAGTCCTATTTTCCCATTTTTACATTGTTTTCTACGGAAAAAAATTATTTTGTTAAAATATACAAAGTGTGTTGGCTTCACTCTTTTCTCTTGTTATTATTATACGAACCTACACGTAACACCCATGTAGTAACATTACTCTGTTTCCATGGTAACAGTCTAACATTCATTTTGTCATTTCAAATTATGACGTAGTAAGATTATTACAGTTATACCTCACGCCAGGATATAAAAGAAAATTCCGTGTTGTCTTTCTTACATGACATTACCTTTGTGTTTAATATTAAATATCATTACTGCTTGCAAATCCCTTCTTCATATTATTATTACGATCCGCCTCAGATGCGGGAGGTCACAGGTTCGAACCCAGACCGTGTCATACCAGAGATTTATAAAACTGGTACTAACAGCTACCCTGCTAGGCGCTCAGCATTATGAGGTTAGTGTTAAGACTGGTCGGCATGGTGTCAGGATAATGTGACTGGGTGGGACATCATGCTACATGTCTGCGACATGATGCCCCAGTGCTAGACATCACTATAAACTGCCACACCGACATCATAGTGTAATGACTAAAACATTGTTAAATCTACATTAAATATCAGAATCACGCACACAGAGTAATATTGCTCTACTTGTTATCAGCTGTGATTACTTTCCCAAGCCAACATTGCTGATCTCCATGATCAATGTAGTAATGATAGAACCCATCATATGACTTTTTGTGTAGAATAGGAAACTTCCGTTCGAATCATAGAATTTTAAGTCATACAAAAGGCTATGCTGAGTGTTCAATGCAAATTTATAATCCCAAGGATGGAATTTTCAATCCTACACTAAAACGCAATCATGGATTCTTTTTCTCACATTTCTATGCTAAAAAGTGATAGTCCAGGTCAAAAAGGTAAACTATAAATACAGCTGTAACTTTCAAGCTGCAAAACAGCCACTGAAATATTTCTTTACCATTACAAAAAGCATGAAAAGTTAGATTTACACTAAAATATTCAGTGTAAACTTTCAGTGAAATTTAAAAACGTTTCAGCTTTCAAAGGGCGGTACCCGACCAGTAGTTAAAATGGCTATAGTAATTGCAATACATAGTGTCTAAATTGTGTACTGAATATAACGTGTGCAATGATATAGATATCAACAGATCATAAGAGGAAGTGCCCTTCTATTGATAAGATTAATCAAGAGAGACAAATAATAACAGCATAGTTCTCGATTCAACACTGAGCAAGAATTGATTTAAACTTCAGGAAAAATACTGAGAATATACATTTTTTTGAGACAAAAATCAATTACAACAATAGCTTTTCAACTCAGAATTGGACTATAGATGATGTTCATTGCAGTTAGGTCGATCAGTGTGAAACATGTTTGTGGAACTTAAACCACTGCTCAATTTAACATGTAAATATGTTGCAAATAATGTTTAATTTGATTATGGGGAAAAATTTCAAGTGATGATGCAAACAAGTATTTGATATTTTGTGTGCACTATGCTCCTAATAAACTGTCAATATATTGAGAAGTCATGATAAAGGTCAGGTGTGAAGCATGAGAAAGCAATCTTGCACTGGTTTTCTAAAGTCGAAAATACAAACATACACATAAGATGTGAGAATATTAGTATATTGCCTATTTGGGGTCAGTTCAGGTGATTAGGATGCATGTAATTTAAAATCAGACTACTTTCTTCATGTGGAATCAGCCTAACTTAGATTGGAAAGCATTATAATCCTGTACAGTGTTTCATTCAGATTCTAGTTCATGTGTAACCCCTATAAAGAGAGAACCAAAATTTTATTTAAGTAGTGAAGTTACTGTACATATATATATATATATATATATATATATATATATATATATATATATATATATATATATATATATATACATTTGTGTGTGTGTGTGTGTGTTTAGTGACTTGGTGGTACATCTGATATTTGTTATCATGAATAGAGTTGAATTGAGAAATAAGTTAGTATACTCATGTGGTCTTTATTTTTGTTACATAGCATGTATGAAACATTTATTTATATATGTCTATATTTGTCTGGAGTAAATTAGGTTTCTAAGGTCGATGAAATGGGCTAGTTCTACTGTTGTTATATTACTACATAGCAGATGCAGCTTTGGCAGACTTTATCTGGCTCACAATAATATTACTAAAATGTAGATCTCCAAACTCATTTGAAGAAGATTACTACATAGCCGAGATGTGTATATAAGACTGTAAATCAAACTCCTTGTAGTACAGTATAACCTGTCTTGAAAGATCACTCCTTCTGACCATAAAATGTTATCACAAGATAGATGGTATTTCATGACAAGCCAGATTGCTATATAACTAATAAATATTTGCCAGGAAAACCTGGTCTCCATAGACAGGTGGTCACTCGTAGCAGTGGTCTCACAAGACAGGTTGTACTGCAATATTATATTTTAATAGAAGGTATAGATATTTGAATTTACAATTTTATAAACAGCTGTTTAAGTCTCTACTATCACCATGTACAAGAATACAAACTTCTACAAGTATAACTTGACATTCTGTAGTCAATTACTATAAATCCTTTTATCCAATTACATGATTGTATGCATTAGTGTCAAATGAACAACAGGTAAACAATTCCTTACTGCCTTTTACCTTTATCATGTGTCCATAGAAGTTGTCCATTGACTTTCTTACCACAATAATAAAACATGAAAAATCATATCAGTACATTTTTGATACATAGAAAAAAGCTTGTAGCTTGTATGAGAACTTTTTAAACATGTCACATGCTTAATTATATTTAAGATAATTCCTGAATACATGTATATAGCATTTAATATTTGCTGGTACGAACAGTTACACATGTTAAATACGACCAGTTATTGACTTTATTTTGAAATCACACCTAGATACAAGAAAGATGTCATTTGTACATCAAGTTTGTCATCCTCAAGACCATGATAAGCCTTCTTTGCATGATCAAAACTCAAAGAGATACCTAAGGATAGTGGCACTCAAAACTGAATAATGTACATAGCTGTTAACAGTAATTGTTACCACTGTGAGATCCAATGTTTGTAAAGAACCAAACTACAGCAAATTGTAATAGTAGTAGTTGTTGTTGTTATTGTAGGGTTTAACACCATTTTTCAGCACAAGATAGGCTATACATGGCGGCCGGTATAAATGGTGGAGGACGAACCCGGGAAAAAACAGGAAAGAACCACCGACCCACGAGAAACTACTGGCAAGCTTTCTCATTTACCCACATTGGATGAACCGGAGATTTGAACCCATGCAGACAGAGGTGAGATGTCAATGATCCGTAATAGTGAGCGTTTTAGACAACTCGGCCACTCGGCGTCACAACTACAGCAAGTGTCAAACACTATCGTGATAAAATATAAAAAATTCCTATATAGATTATATTCCGATGTGTTAAATTTTAGCATTAATGATTGAACAAGTTTTTTTTTTAAATTGCTCAAAACAGTGATGTCTTGCAAGAAACAAACTGTCCAAAGAAAAGTAAATCACACAAATCTTACGAATCTAATTTGCTTTGTGTCATATGGTTAATATACATTTTGCAGGGTTCTGTGTCACATATCAATGGCCATTTATGGGACAAGTCACAAGACTGTAAGCCTTTTTGCAATAATTTCTTATTTCAGTTTCCACTTTCTCTTTGTGAAAATATTTTTCATAAAAAATTATACCTATTGTAACATGTTCATTTGTATCAAGTTTCAATGCCATTTTGCTGGTGCTGCATATTAAGTCATTGTTTTGCACTTTTCCTGTTGGTGCTTCACAAAATGTAAAGGTGCTTTCTTCCGAAGGAATGCCCAGATAAAATTTTTTGTTGTTATTTTCGACCAGAGCTAACTCTTCATCCCTCTCCTTCCTGTAATGAGACAGAAAATAAAAATTAATTGGTTACTACTGATATGAAAACCAGCCGCACACCAAATGTGCAGATAATATCAAATATGTAACTTCTGAGAAAAATACACTTTATAGCATATAAGACAGGATAAATTGTCCCTTAAAACACATTTTAAAAATCCATATGTGGATTCTGCCATATAGAAAAGGTACAAGTGAACAACTTACACATTTATAGTACATACACACATATTCTTATCAGAACATATTTCGTCGAGATTGAATAATAGCATATATAGTCAACGGGATTATAAGAGTTGGAAATATATGGGTTTCTAATTTATATGGCAACCTGATGGAAAATTTAATTGTGACATTTCTAACACTAATCCACCAATTTTCCAGGAATTTACTTAAAAACAATTTCTTCAAATGTTGTGCCTATGTAATCTCTCTACCAATATCCAGTATTCATAGTATATGTAAGAGACATTTCTTTTTACTTAATTCTCCTCAAATACTTTCAATGTGAATAAAAATGTGGCAGGAGTGTTTCACATTGCATGTACAATGAATATTCTACCAAGATTGGGCTACTAAAGACCAGTATTACAACTGTGTGGTTGTTATAATCATCAAATGGAGAATATCATTCAAGTCATATTACCCAGAATATGCCATTATTTGTCTTTTAGACTAAAGAAAGACAATAAGCGGTGGGAGGTCTGCTTTGGCCTCTTATTGTGTTACTACTGTCACAATACAGCACATTCATATTTAAACTGCTATGAAAACATATTTATTTTTATCCATAGGGGTGTTACGTGTAGAATCGTACAAAAATAACAAAAGAAAAGAGTGATGTCAGCAAGCTTTGTAAAATTAACAAAATAATTTATTTCCCTAGAAAACAAGGTTATAATATGAACAAGGATTTACGGTTGGCGAATATAATTAAAAAATTATTCATAGAACTCAAAAATATAAGTCATATCACTAAAAAGTTCTAATTGAATCCAATTTCGAATCTCAATGATGTTCCAAGATGAAAGCCGATAATCTCTTGTGTGTTGATGTGTCAACAGTTCCTTATTGAGTCACCAAGAATATAATTCCGGCTTTTGAATTCCGAATAATTTTAGGAAATGTCTTTGTCCAAGAATTTCAATGAAGAAGAGTATTTTCCAGGGTGAATAAATACTTTTAAACTAAAAAGAAAACTCAATTCAAATAGTCTCAAGGTATTATTTACAAATGACTAAAATTCACTGATATATAAGTATAAAACCCAACGAAAAACGCAATTTCAGACCCTCGTCATGGGTCACGTCGTCACTTACTACAAGTCAGTTATCACCTAGGCCAGCATAGCCCTAGCTAAGAATCAATGATTCCCACACTGGAAACGAATTTAAAAAAAAAAACAATAAAACTGTTTGCAACAGAGCTAACACGTAGGCTGAACATGACCTTGGTAATGACCAATCGAATTCACTGTCTTTACGAATTCAGAACCAATGTCAGGAGCTAGGTCAGCTAAAAATATAATGTAGCAATAATTTTGCATTCCAATCAGGCTAAAAGAACTGAACTGAATTTACGGGGGAAAATGTAAAACCCAGTAAAAAATATTGTCATTACAATAAAATGTAATGAAACAAAAATAAAAATGGACAGAAATTTAAAACTAACACACAAATAATTTAATTACACATACGTAACAAGGGGCATTATTGATTTGAAGCAAACTTTGCAGTCCAATTAACGGCAATACATTTTACATGCATATTTCAGCACTATCAGTATCAGTCTGCTGGAATCCAATACATTATAATTGCTGCAAATACAAATGTTTTGCTAGGTAATTCTGCAGTTGTTCCTGTGTAACTGTGTAGGTCACTCGGGTGCTACTACATCAGTTGTAGTATTGTTACTGCATCAGGTTTTAGAGATTACAAAATCAGTGCCTGGAGATAGGGTAATGTTTCTACATGTGTTTGGGGGATGATATGTAGTAGTGTTATTACATCAAGTTTTGGAGATCACAAAATTTTTGTGCTTGGAAATATGGTAATGTTACTAATGGACTTGTAATTAACCATATTGTGTTGTTACTAGTAAAATTCCTTTAAAAAGGACAAGCAAGCAATTCCTTTTATATTCTGATTTCCAATGTGTGTGTGTGTATATATATATATATATATATATATATATATATATATATATATATATATATATATATATATATATATAATACAAATATTACTTCCAACTCAATTTACGTCAACAGAGTCAACAGCTATTGTGACTGAATCTTAACTGAAAGTAATGTTTTAATTCTATCATGAAGGTTCTAAGGAATACATGTGCTAAGTTGGATTCCTTGAACAATACGAAACACCTTGTTTACTGCGACCTCATTTGCCTTAGAAACTAAATTCGGCATAATTTTGTACATTACATCATCAGCTAAAGAGATAAATTATAATTTTACCAATAAAATCAGTAAACAGGTTCGAGATTCTGAAGGATAGAAGCAACATATTGGTTTGTTTTCATTCACATGATCGTTTTAGGTTTCTGATTATGCAAATTCCTAAAGCTCTGTAGAAATCAACAGTCGCCATATGTCACTTACACATTGCATGAAGCATTAAGTTTGTATGTTACTTGATGTCAGCTGCTAGAGAGATAATGGATAATTTTACATACAATATAAGCAAACATATTCGAGTGTCACAAATAAGCGACAGATTGGCTTGTTATAGTCCACATTATCATTTTAAATTTCTGACCATGCAAATTCCTCACGCTATTTACAATCAGCAATCGCCATATGTCAGTGAAACATTAAATGAAGCATTAAATTTGAATGTTACCTGATATCAACAGCTAAAAAGATATATCATACCTTTACATAGAAAATGAGCAATAGATTGTGACTTCTAAAAATATGCAAGCAACAGATTGGCTTGTTTTCGTCATAGGTTTCCGAACATGCAAATTCTGAACGCTATTTAATATCAACAATCACCATATTTCTCTGACACAATAAATGCAGCATTAAATTTGTATGCTACATGTTATCCGCCGCTAAAGCGATAATGTATCATTGTACATAGAAAATGAGCAAACAGGCCGGAGATTCTGAAAACAATAGAAGCAAAAGACAGTTATTGTTGCCGATATAGTCGTCTTAGGTTTCTGGTTTTGCAAGTTTTTAATGCTCTTTTAATCGACACTCACCGTATGTCACTGACACATCAAATATAGCATTAAATGTGCACGTATTTGATATTAGACTCTTAAAAGATAATGTATCATTTTATATAACATATGAGCGAACTGATTGGAGATTATGAAAAATAGAAGCAACAGATTGGCTTGTTGTCGTCCACATAATATGTCTTAGGTTTCTGACCATGCAAATTCATAACACTTGTTACAATCAACAATCACCATATGTCATTGACACGTTTGGTGCAGCATTAAGTTTGCACGTTAATTGATATATAATGTATACATTTGCATATAAAATGAGCAGAGTGCAGATTCTGAAGAAAAAAAAGAAGCAAAAGATTGATTTGTATTCGTCAATGTAATCGTCATTAGTTTCCAAAAACGTACATTTCTGACGCTGTTTCCGATCAAGAATCGCTCTATGTCACTGACACATTAAATGCGGCAATATATTTGCACATTACGTGATACCCAGCACTAAATGTATAATTTTACATACAAAATGAGCTACCAATTTGGAGATCCTAAAGAACAGAGGCAATAGATGTGTTATGGTTCTGGTTATGCAAATGCCTAACGCTCTTTACAATCGACACTCGCCATATGTCACTGATACATTAATTGCAGTATCAAATTAGCGCGTTATCACATTGCTTGATATCAACCGCTAAAGAGATAATATATCATTTTACATACGAAATGAGCAAACAGATTGTAAATTGTGAAACAAAGAAACAACCGATTGTTTTGTTTTCATCATAGGTTTCTGATTATTCAAATTCCTAACGCTCTTTACAATCAACAATCACCATATGTTACCGACACATTAATGCGTTCCGATACAACATTGCTGCTGAGACAGGCAAATTGTGAGCATCACTTGGTTTAGAAGCGCACTGGCAGGGAGCTTATCGGACATTCACTTATAATGCCTATAACTTATCAGACTGTGAATATGTACGAGATATCAATTAATTCAAGTCGTCATAACTTAAACATATTTTCAACCCTTGTTTTAAAAGAAAATATTAGGTATGTCCTAGAAATGTACACCAGTGCACATGGAGTGAGTGTCAACACAAAATACTTTGATTTATTATGATATTCTATGCTAATGAGTAGGGTATGTCTATGTTTACTCTGTCCATTTGTCATTTCTTACTGCACACACATTTAAGCATCATGTACATTTGGTTTATAACTAATTTTGTTTTATTTCTGAATTGTAATGTTTCAATTTGTGAATTGTCATACCATTTTCTCTTACAATACCCTTTCCTGAACATAAATTTATGGACATACGCTTATGGTTTATGTTCTTTTCAAATACGTTTCAAATAAAGCAGCATGGGAATGAGCACTTAGTCGAGAGGATATAGGGTTTGGTGCGTACAGGCAAGACAATGAGTGGCGCAAACCGTGGACTCGTGCTCGCTCCTCGTTTTCTTACGGGAGATGATCTCACCATTTGGTATTGATTAGAACGATTGCCACAAAAAATTCATGACGGCTGAAACCGTCCTCTACGGAACAGGAATTTTGAACAGCAAAGAGCGATAGAAACTGCGACGATGATTTCCAGTGCTCAGTAATGATTGTCCTACCATGACAAAGAACCATACATATTTTCTAAATATGTGCAATGCATATTTTATGTAAATAAAGAACTTGGAATTTACAAAGTTATATAGACGATTAGAATAGGAAAATTTGAATATATTTATACTTATTAATTTAAATTATTCGGCATCAATAATTTGTCAAGACATAAATAATTAACACGTATCAGGAAAACGTATATTATAAATAATTGAAGTCTATGATTACACCAGAATTTAGATTATTATGTGGAATATTAAACATTGAGAACTCCTGCATTTGTTGAACTGTTACTTTACTAAATTTATTTTTCATTCATATAAACCTTTAACTTTGTTACGGGTTTAGGCTCTTATAAAAAGGTAACAAGAAAAGAGTGAAGACAACAATTTGCCGATGAAAGTAAGGCGTTGTGATCACTAAACACAATAATCGGTGAAGGAGCTGAACTAATGTAAACTTTGATAGGTTATAATGCCAATATCAAAGCCAAACATTCCTTCTCGATTGTCGAATAATTTCTCTGATGCTTATTTAATTTCTTAGAAAAATTGCACACTGAATGATCAACACCATTTCTATCTTCTTGAATCAATACTGCTCTAACCCCAACATCACTTGCATCAACAAACAGTTTAAATGATTGACTGAAATTTGGAGCTGTAAGAACTGGTACACTCTTAAGTATGGCCTTCAACTTATCAAAAGCCTCCTGACCTTTTTCAGTCCAATGAAACTTGGTTTTCTTGCTCAATAAATTTCTCAGGGGTTCAGCAATTATAGAACACTTGAAACAAAATTTCCGATAGTATTCAGCCACACCTAAAAGTAGCATCAGTTGCATTTTACTGACAGGCACAGGGAATTTAGAGATAGCCTTGACCTTAGCATCTATAGGTTTAACTTGTCCATGTCCCACAATATGTCCTAGAAATGTTACAAAAGCGCGGCAAAACTCACGTTTGGATAAATTGATTGTCAAACTTGCATCAGTGAGTCTGGCAAATAATTTCCGAATTGTTGCTAAATACTCTTTCCAGGTGTCGATGTAGATGATGACATCATCGATGTAAGCATCACAATTATCTAGACCAGAAGTAATCATATTCATTAAACGTTGAAATGTACTTGGGGAACCCTTCATCCCAAAGTATCACTTTATATTGATAAAGTCCATCTGGAGTCACGAATGCCTAAATTTCCCTTGCCCTTTCCGTAAGTGGAACTTGCCAAACTCCTTTCAGAAGATCAAATTTGGTGACCAACTTTGCATTTCTAATTTTATCAATGCAGTCATTGATTCTTGGTAACGGAAATGAATCTGTCTTAGTCACACTGTTCACCTTTCTATAATCAATGCACATACGGAATGTTTTATCTGGTTTCGGAACAAGTATAGATGGTGAACTCCAGTCACTTTTTCTCCGTTCTATGAAATCATTCTCCAGCAAATGCTGAATTTCTTTTTTTTTAAAGTATTAATGTTTAAGAAGGTTCATCCTGTATGGATGTTGTTTCACAGGTGTGGCATTTACATCTGGAAATAAGTGCTCATATTCAATTAATAACTGTTTAAGTTCATTCCTTTCTTGTTGTTGCAAATGTGAAAGTTTCTGGTCCAGATTATTCATAATTACTGAATTCCAAAGATTTGTCACACCAAAATCAATAGTGTCCGATTGCATTCCTTCACTTAAATCCTCATTTCGTTTGACAGGTACAACTAAATTAATTGCATGATTAGCTCGGATTTCTATCTCAACATACTCCTTTAACATGTTTATCTGGCAAAGTTGTTTTTGTTTCTTTTCAACTGTGTAGGGACCATAATACTTGGCCTGAAGAGGATTTTGTGGTATGTGAAAGAGAGCCAGAACTCTATTACTTGCTTGAAAACTCCTTTCCTTTATAATTTGTATCATACCTTAATTTCATTTTTCACTGAGTAGAGTGCAGATTAGCTCTTGCAACCTCTCAAACCATTGACAACTTACACTTAAAATTGGAAACATAATCAAGAAGATTGATTTCAGTATCTTCATCAGAAAGAAGTTTCTTTTTTAACAGCTTTAATGGTCTACGCATAGTATGTCCAAAACCTAGTTCAAAGGGACTGAATCCTAAAGATTATTGAACTGATTTCCTAACAACAAACAATAATTAATGAATGCCTTCATCCCAATCTTTACCCGTATCAAAACAATATGACTCAATCATTTTTCAAAGTCTGATGAAATCTTTCTAAAGCCCCTTGGCTCTCAGGGTGATAGGCAGAATATTTGAATTGTTGGATGCCTAATTCTTACATAACTTGCTGGAAAATTCCAAACATAAAATTGACCCTTGATCAGATTGGACAGATTTGGCAAGGCCAATCTGAGAAAATAATTTTATCAAAGCTTTCACTATAGTTTTGGTTTTCATATTATTCAAAAGAATTACCTCTGGGTATCTTGTTGATGCACACATTATGGTCAACAAGTATTGGTTGGCTGACTTGGTCTTTGGTAAGAGACCGACACAGTCCACCATTATTCTGCTAAATGGTTTGTCAAATGCAGGAATAGGTTGCAGATGAACCTTAGGTATATTCTGATTGGGTTTTCCCACCTTTTGACAAGTATGACAAGATCTATAGTATTTACAAACATCACTTTCAAGTTTTGGCTAAAAGAAGTGAGTCAAAATCTTGTAATAAGTCTTATTAATCGCTAAATAACCAGCCAAAGGAGTTACATGGGCCAGACTAAGAATTTCATGTCTGTATGATTAAGGAACTACAATTAGATAGTTCACTGACCATTCGTCACCAGCTGGTCCCTCGGGAGGTCTCCGTTTTCTTATAAGAATCCCATTTTTAATGAAATAACAAACAGGTACTTCTGTGGCTTCAGTTTTAATAATGACCCTTTGAAACAAATAGGAAATCTATGGACCTTTTTCCTGTTCGACGACAAGTGATTGTCGTTTGCCATTCTGATTAGAATAAAGAGAATGAGTAGTTAAAAGAGGATTACTATGATCAATACGTTTTGATTGATCCAAACAAGGAGTGATAGTGACCTCGTGAAAAGCCTGACTAATACATGGGTCACCTAAAGGATTACATTCCTGATCAACATCATTTTCAAGAGCTATTTTGCCATAGCTCTGGTAACTGCACAAACTGGGTTTGAATTCTTTTTCAATAGGATTAACTTTCTGATCCAAGCAAGGCTTGTCAGTAACAAATGGATTAACCATATCTTATCTCCAGCTAGGTCACTGATTAGTAATACATGAATGCCCTCAATGAGTAAAGAAGTCACTGTTCCGACTGTCACAGGTCCTGAGACTAAGTCTGATGACACATTTACACAATGGAGAGGAACATTAACAAAGCCGTACTCTACTTCCTGAATAAGAACTCTCTCATTAGAAGAAGACTTCTCAGAAAAAGGCAAACTGGCTGTGTTCTTTAACATATTAATAGGGATGGGGTTGGCTGAATCACGCAAGAGTGATATAGAGCCCTTCGATATGAATGGTTCATAATTCTCCATAATAAAATCAGATTAGGGTTTATTAGACCCAACAAATGTATTGCTGTCAGTCCATGACCGTGACCTTAACCTCTTAGAAATAAGAGCATTTGGAATAGGTCTATCTTGATTCTGATGGTTATTTTTCAGTTTGTAGCAATCAGAAATGTCGTGTCCTTTCTTCTTGCAATAGGTACACGTAGGAAGAGATAAGGATTTCTGATCAGCCTTTACAGAAACTTGATTTCTAAATGTTGTACCAGATTGAAATTTAGAATGGTTCGGATTTGGCTGAAATATCTTTTTACCAGACGACGGTTGAGTGGAAGACTTGCCTACAAAAGAAATATTATGAGCTAAGGAATACTTGTCAGCAGTACGAGTAGCATTTTCCAAGGTTTCGACGTTATGTTCATGAAGATAAGTCTTAATGTCACTATGGACACAGTTCTTCAACTCTTCAAGTAATACAGTTGTCTGATCTTTTCATAAACTTGATTAACCTTTTAGAACTGCATCACCTATCAAATTGTCATGCATTTTCCCATGCAGATTTGATATAGGTCTGGTCAGTTGATTTTCTATTATTCCTAAAACCTAGTCGATAAGCCTCAGGGACTAACTCATAACCCTTTAAGATACAGTCCTTGACCAGGTCATAGTCAGTACTCTGTTGTAGTGACAGTGAAATGCAAATATCACTAGCTTTACCAGTAAGTACACACTGTAATAATAGAGTCCAATGCTCCCTTGGCCATTTCAGAATTTCAGCATTTATTTTTCAGACGGAGGAAAATATTTATCTACTTCTTTTTCTCTAAAAGTGGGCACTAACCTAATATTCTTAGTAACATCAAAACTTGAATTTGTATGTAAAGTGGGAATGAGCTTTTTACTTGCCAGTTCTAACTCTCTTAATCTAAATTGATATTCCCTTTCTTCCTTCTCTCTTTGCATTTGCATCTGTCTCACTCTCCTCTTTCTCCAATTGTAACTGCATTTGTTTCTCTTATTTATGTAACTGCATTTATTTCTCTCTCCTCTTTCTCCAATTGTAACTGCATTTGTTTCTCTTCTTTCTGTAATTGCATTTGTTTCTCTCTCTCTCTCTTATTTCTCCAACTGCAACTGCATTCTCCTCTCTCTTTCCTCTTTATCTAATTGCATTTCTTTCTGAAGTTTAACCTTTCTTAACTCTAATTCCATCTTGTGTTATAATTTTAATTCCTTAACCTTTATGCCAGAGTCTGATACAGACTTACTGATTGAAACCAAAGCACTTTAATACAAAACACTCTTTTCCACCAAATATTGGACCAACATGTTTTCTACTTCTTGTTTCGTTAGAGAAGCTTTTGCCTCAGGAAGATCATATTTTCTGGCAAGGTGAAGCAACTCATCTTTCTTCAAGAAGTTTAACTGTTCCTGGGTAGTATTTGAAAGAAAGATCTCCATTTTTGATGATATTGTAGAAAACCTGTTGTTTTCACTAAAGATTTCTAAAATGTAAATTAATACTTGGGATTTAAAATGTTCTGAAACTAGGGGAATTTAAATTTCCAAAAACAAACTTTTCTGAAATATTTTAGCAAACTTCGTATCCCAAGGACGAATGCCCAATTTTATGTTATGAGTCTATGCTCTTAAAATGAGTAACAGAAAAGAGTGAAGACAACAGGCTTTGTAAAATTTAACAAACAATTTATTTCCCTAGAATAAAAAGTGAAAAATTAAGCAAAAAGATCTTACGGTTTTACGAATCAAATCCAAATATAATCTAAGAATTATAAATAGAAGTCCTAGTAATAAAAAGTCCTGAATGAAACTGAGTTCGAGTCTTAATGAAATCCCAAATGGAAGGCTGTGACGTCTGTTGTGGTCAGTTAAATGCTGCTGTGTCAACAGTCCTTTGTTGAATGACAGAAAATATTACTCCAGTTTCGAATTCAGTATAACTTCCAATAAATGTCCTTATCCAAGAATTTTGTCAGAGCACTTATGTATTGCCAGGGAAAAGAATCACTTGAATTCAATAATTTGAAGAAAATAGAAATTCAACCCAAACTGGTCACAACAAAATAACAACTTAACGTGTCAATTGCTTAAGCCCAACTGACAAACATCTATCAAAAACAACAGTTGTACACTAATTAAGATGCAAAACAGATTCCCGGATGAGGGTCAAAAGTTCATTCTTCTGGAAAAAATAGAAGTTTGTACCAATTGATAAATGCTACTTATCACGTAGTTCAGGTATGACCTTGACTAAGCTTAAGGATTCTTACTCTGAGAAAGAGAAAAAAAAAGTTGTTTTCCAAAACTGTCACTGATTTTGAAACGAGTTCAGGAACTAGATACAATGTTTCTATTATTAGTTGTTTATCAATGAAATAAAAAAAGATAACATTCAGACCAAACAGAATTGAGCTGAAATTTTGGACGATGTCAAATCCAGTAAACAAAGGTACATAACAATAACATGTAATGGAATAAAAAAAAATTAAAACTTACAAACAAACAATTAAATTAAATATACATAACAACTTATTAAAATGAAGTTATGAACAAAGGTTTTGTATATATCAAGATTATGTCAAGGAATAAATGTACACCACTTTCAACCATCTTCTCTCTGGTCGACCTTCAGGATGTGATAAAGTTCAATTCATTAGAGATAAGCTGGACAACATAATTTCAGTTGAATCATTACCACCATACAGCTGTGACACAGAACATACACAGCAACCTTTAGCTGCATTTGAATCTGTCACTATGGAGTTGTTATAATGATTAGTATCTATAATGTACTAAGCACTTCAAGTATTGGGCTAAACCACCTCAATGAGATACACAAATCAGTTTTGTGAATTCACATTTTTTTAAAAAAATAATTTTTGGTTTTTAAATATAAACATTATAACGAAGTGGGCGATTAAGTCGCCTAAAATATGTAAACTTCGCCTTCTTCTTTTAGGAAAGCGATTGACAAATTATACCTTTGAGATTCCCCCTCGCCTTAAACGGGTTTATAAGGTTTATTCTAGTATTGTGTTGTAGCAAACGGTATTCTTCAAGCCATGAGTAGCAAGGCCTAGTTTTGATGTCAATTACGCTGACAAACAAACTCTTGCACATTCACAGGCATGTGTTTTGATAGCTGATTGACCATTAACCATTTCCTGAGTTGGCAACTAATGCCAATATCACTACCCGATTTACGCATGTTATCCTTCAATGATAAAAACATACAAACTTGTGTTTCGAAACTTTAGCAATAGTATGTATATAGCAATTTGTGTTTTAAGAATAAAATCGGTGATCTGGATATTTTAACTGCCTCTTGTACACTATTTTGTCATAAAATTAGTTTGAAACTGTAAGTGCAGCAGTAAGAAAAAATGGCTGACATCGCTATGTTTGGGAAGTACCAGTTTATTAGATTGTCTGTTTTCCTAAATCATCGAGCAAATATATTCAGAAAAATATACCATTCATAGAAAACAAAGCCTAGGTATTATGTTATTTAAGATTTAACTTTAAAATGCAATTATATGGGTCAGAAACGTATGAAAAGATGCTATGTTGTGGAATTCGCAGAGAAGCGTTGTAAGGTCAAAATTGTTTTCTGACGTGACTTGTATTTATGACAGTATGGAAAAAGCTGCAAAGCAGATAATATTTAATCAATGCCTAAAATTAATACAAGTACATAGACAAATAAATAAACCATAAATTTGCAATCCTATCATGGACTGTTGTAATGAAGCTATATAGCCTAAAGTGAGTGATTACATTACGAAAACCCCTCCTTCTAAAAATAGATGCACTCACGTCGGTGTTGATTCGGTTGGAAAGAGGGGTTTAGTTCATATACCAACTAAAAATGAGCCATGTCTGTAATTTTATGCATTTTAGTGTGATATGTATGAATAGTTACGGTAATGTTTTATCTGCAACAAAGAAATGAGGACACGTGTGCATTTGCCCTCATGTACATGGTACAGGGGTTGTATCAAACGCGTTTAGAAATCTTTGAAAGTACCGTTATTGTGAACTTTTAAAAAGTATATAAAAAATGCAAAAATATATTTAAAAAATTGATTAAGGTAGTTGATTAAGCAGTTTTACCAACTTGCAATTACAACAATGTAATCTAGTTACTCAGTTAAATTTTGTCACAATGCAGTTTCTATTATTCTCTTTTAGAGTCATATGGCCAAAACAACTAAGAAAATTTTCTACTAGAAAATAAAGTTTTGCTTAAATCCAATGTTAAATGCAAATATGAATACTGGGAAATAGAGAGCACATAATTCAAATAAGAGAACACACATTATATATATATATATATATATATATATATATATATATATATATATATATATATATATATATATATATGTGTGTGTGTGTGTGTGTATGTGTGTGTGTGTGTGTGTGTGTTGCCTTTCTTCCTTCGCGTCCACTTCTCCCTTTTGAGATCTCACTTCTCCCTGTTCTGTCCAAAATGAGAAGTCACTTCTCCATAAAATCAAGTCTATCTTGACCCTAAGTATATATATATATATATATATATATATATATATATATATATATATATATATATATGTATGTGTGTGTGTGTGTGTGTGTGTGTGTGTGTGTGTGTAATGACAATTGGTATATGTAATGTACTAAGCGCTTCAAATACTGGGGCGAACCAGCTTAACTAGATGCACAAATCAGTTTCGGGAAACTTTCTTTTCATCAAAGCAATGAATAACAGGGACAGTCAGCCGACCGGAAACACATATTTTTATTTCTTGGCCTTGCGATAAAGAGCACCCCAAATCCTTGCGATGAAGAGTACCCAAAAGGCATGTGAACTGAATCAGACTCTGACATCAATGCTATTTGAGTGCTTAGATTCAAAATTTCCTTCACTAACTGCTGCTATCAATGTTTTTCTCTCATCCAGGAAATTATCATCATTTTTCAAAGCTCCCATCGTAAATCCTGTTAAAAACTGACACTTGACCCTAATGATTTAAAGAACCACTGCCCTGTTTCTGACCTCTCATTCATTTAAAAGATCTCTGAAAAAGTTATTCTATCCTCACCAAATATCTCATTTGAATTACCATAATCAATCATGATATTATCATAATACCATATTGACTTGGACAGTACTTGAGATCAATGTATTCTTGTCATTTTGAATACTTTTATACCAAGCCATTCAAAATTTTGCAAACAGTTATTTTTTAAGTATTCTTGCCAGGTCACTGTTTTATATGTTCTATCCCAACTTGTATCTCATTTGTATGCAAAGTCTTTTTAACAATGTACAGTCTGCATATTGCCCTCACTATAGTACTGAAACTTCACCTCTGAGAGTAGTTAATGACCTTCTCTCTGCTCTGGGTAGTGGAAAGATTACTCATCCTCCTTGACTTGTCTGCAGCACAATAGACTAATGTACATTAATTGACCATCTCCAGTATGTATTTGGTATTCACAACACAGCCTTACTATGGCTCAAGTTCTGATTAGTCAGCAGGACACAAGTTGTGTCCATAAATAGAAAATATTCCAGCCCAGTTGCTCGATGTTGTGGTATTCCACAAGGCTCTCTTTCTCAGCCATGTTCTCTTCATTCCATACACTCATCCGCTCTTAAGTGTCATGAATCGACTTCTGGCTTCGCACCATTTGTAAACTGATGACTGTCAAATATACAAATCTACCTGCCCAAATGAAGTTGAGGCTACTATCCAAAGCATGGAGAAGTGCATTTCCGATGTGAAGTCATGGATGACATATAACAAGCTGCATATGAATGATGATAAAACTGAAACCATCCTGATCACCACACAAAAACATTCTCATTCACATCCTTTACCTCAAACAATAAGCATCAGCAATACCAATATTAAATTCACACAGTCAGTATGAAACTAGATGTCACTGTTGACAGTACGCTCTTATTACACCAACATATAATGAACATATGGAAGGCTCTATTCGCAGTTTTCCTTCAGCTGATGCCACTAAATCACTTTTGTTTTCCTTAGTACTTTCAAGAATGGACTATTGTAGTTCATTTCTATATGAATCATCTCAGTATCTACTTCAGAAACTTGAAAAAGTACAAAACATGGCAGCTAACATCATCCTTAGATTACAAAAAAAAACTAAGCACACGCCCCCCCCCCCCCCGACTGTGATCTGTAGTCTTCAGTGGCTACCCATTCAATCCAGAATCAAAAACAAAATCTATTCACTATGCTACATTTCATTTACTAGCTTCAGTCCAATATACCTATCTGACCTCACCCACGTGTACTCCACATCTAGAAACTTACAGTCTTCTTCCGACACTTCTTGTTGTTGTTGTTGTTATAGGGTTTAACGCCATTTTCAGCACAAGATCGGTTATAGATGGCGGTCAGAATAAATTGTGGAGGAAGAGCCCGGGAAAACCCTGGAAAGAACCACTGACCCACGAGAAGCTACTGGCAAGCTTTCTCACATACCCACATTGGCAGAGCCCAAGACTCGAACCCACACAGACAGAGATGAGATGGTAGTGATCTGTAACGGTGAGCTCTTTAGACAACTCGGCCACTTGTGGCCCCCCCCCCTTTTGACACTTGTATTCTCATTGTTCCCTCCTGCTAAAATGAAGTGAAATGGACAACATTCTTTTGTGTACCAGGGCCCAGCTATGTGAAACGAATTACCCATAGATCTTAGACACAAGGGCACTGTGTTCTCATTCATAAGTGCTCTTAAAACTCACCTATTTTAACTAGAAGAACAGTCTTGAAGACTAAATAATATTTATTTCCTTAATTATTGTCAGCATGTTCATGTTTTGTAAATTTATGGTGCTTATTTTTGTAAGCTGCTTGCTGTTGTTTATATTTTTGTATGTTATCTAATACTCTAGAGCTTAAAAATAGTAGGCACTGTCCTAAGTCAACATTATTATTATTATTATTATTATTATTATTATTATTATTATTATTATACTTTCTTCTAGCCTTCTAAATATGGCTACTGCAAGAATTACATGAAGAAATTATTGAGAGCTGTTAATATATCAACAAACGCTGACATCATACCCTTTTATATGACGATGAAAAGAATAGTTAAGCTGATAACTATATCATTTGCATTAAGTTGTCTCCACATTCCTCTTTATCAGGCTTGAAATGCATGGTAGAACTGAAAACTTGAAACTTATACATTTTTTTTATTCGTTTTCATGTGGATATGCTAATAGGTGAACAAAATATTAACACAAGAAGAACCTTAAAAAATCAACACATACCTAGATCTACAAAACTCATTTTTTCACATAACCTTTGACTTCATCATCCTGGTGAAATAGCGAATGATAACAAATGTGAATCGGAAGTAAGATATTGTAGAGTCATGTAAAATAATACAATTACTACAGCTGAAAACAAGTATGAGAGATATTACAATTAATTACAAGTAGAAAAGACAGAATACTCAAAATACATGGCATATAAGGTTTAGACATTTTTTGGTAAATGACACTTAAGATACTATGTACCATATATTTTCACTTATGAGTCCAAATGTTAACTGCACAGACCCAGATCAACTGTAACATAAATGCACCAGCAGATCTTGGTCTGTGCATTTTCCCAGGATTAATCAGTAGATCAAACAGCATAGACCCTGATCTGCAAGTGCATTATGCTATGGCACACCAAGATCTGTGTTGTTTGCAGACTGACTCGACTTATAAGTGAGTGGATACATTACCTTGAGCCTTTTTAATCATTGGCAGGTTTTTCATCTGTATTGGACTGCTTTGGTGGCCTAGTGTATTGGACTGCTTTGGTGGCCTAGTGGTTAGAGCATTCATCTGCCACTGATGGATCTAAAGCATCATGATGTTCTGAGAGATTTTATTGCAAAGAACTTCCCAATGTGTCAATAGATGATGTCCCCAGAACATGAATACTTATGGAGATGTCATCCTGCCACACATAATAATGTTCGTTAAAGATGTTTCTAAAACATTATTACTCTCAGTTTCATAACTGTTTTCCATGGAATTGCCCGGTTCATCAATGTCAAAGTCTGTCTCACTGGCCATTTCAGTGTTACATGGCAATTCATTTGATGATTTACTTCAGACAGCTTATAAATAATACTTAATAGTATTTAACAGCCATCTGTTTACTTTTACTGCTAGATGTAAGTAGTTATAAGGCTAAGAATCCTCACTGCACCACTTCTAGTATAGCTAATCTATGACTGGATTTTCTCCAGACATGATTTGTCTACATTAATTCTTCAACTAGACAGTAATTGGGATCCCATTCACACAACAGTTGCTGTCATTTATTTTGATACTCATACACATCAGATCTCAGTCAGGTTAGTTTTATAATTTTAGCCCAGCAAAATACCCCCCTCCCCCGTGTTTTGCAATCTCAGGCAAAATCACTGCTCTGCCACTCTCTATAAACGCTATAACTGCTGTTAACTTTGATCTTTTCACACCAGAGACTCTTCCCTCTGTTGGAAGTAATTAAGAAATGAAATATAGTTATCAAACCTGAATTTTCTGCTTTATGTAAACACTCAAATTTGTTGCATGGACTATGAATAAAGGTATATTGTTTAAAAATGATATGCTTATTAATAAATCATATAAACAGTATTGGACATATATTAGTGTGATACAGAAAAATGATCACTGAATATGGACAAAAGCTTAGAGTATTCATGTATGTATGTATGTATGTATGTATGTATGTATGTATTGTAACAGCCAAGCTAAGTCCTGATAATACTACATAGGAGTACGGCACCAGGGATGAGTATGCTTCTTATCAGCTGACTAAGGAGGGGAGAATGGAGTAAACTCCAACTCTTGATTTCTTCTCAACCACAAAACAAAATGATTCATTTATTAAGAAACATTGAATAAAGTCAGTTCATAACCATGACAGTCGTATTGTTTCTATACAAGGCCAGAATACTATCATTGTCTTGAGGTACAGTTTGGTATATGATAATTTCACACAATTTCAAGGCACACATTAGCACTATACAATTAGTTCATTATATTATTAATCCTTTAGATGAATGAAAATTATATAAGATTTACCATATTTGGATTTAGTTGTAATAAAGTTTACTATAGAAGAGAAAATATGACTTGACTGTAATATATGAAATATAAAATCTGCAAGAGAAACACTTTTTGACTTCAGACTTCAACTATAGCTTAATATTTATTTGAAGTGAATTGATATAGATGGAAATAAATTGGCTGTCAAGTCGGTGAGGAAAACATTCACAATGGCTTAGACAACAAGTAAAATATAAAATAGAAACATAAATAAATTATGTCTTTATAGATTGCTAGATTAATTAGGTATTGTTAAATTAAATTTAGAATGTCAAGTCGGTGAGGAAAGCACACACAATGACTTAGGCATTCTATGTCCCTAAGAACATTGTTCAGTCTATATATTAAGAAAGTAATTACATATCTCTAGTGTAAAGAAACTCCTCTTATGCCTTTAGCTTCATAAAACCAATTACATAAAGAAAATAAATAAATAAATGAAAGTATTGGTCTATAAGGACAATACACACTTGACCGTATAATTGAGTTTCAAATAACAACTGATATAACAATATATAGTTTGCTTGTAAAAATAAATTAGAAATTACTAGAATGCATATAATTTTGGAAGAGAGAAATAATTAAAACCCAAAAGAATCCTTAAATAAATATTGCTTTGTGCTTAAATAAACTTTAAACAAACATTTACTGTCCAAAATATTGCAAAAAGGTACATAACTCTATAATAAACTAAACAAAACAAAATTAAAAACTAAATTAATAAATAAAACTCACAATAACTGTGATGTACCTAGTTTGATTGCTGCCAGCTGACTGAACCCCACAAGCAGCCCACAAAGTATTATATACTCCGGACAAAACCCACAAACAACAGAGCCCACAAAACCCACAAATCCAACAAAACCCACAACGCCCACAAAACCCACAGTTCTAACATAACCGCACAAAACCAACAACCAACAAACCCAGTTTTTGTTGGAATATTTAAACAAGCATGAGCTAGTAGTATTGTATGTGTATTTTTAGTCAATTTTTACAATGATTATATATAGAAATTATCAATTCAATATTTTACACATTACTACACTGAAATTGTATTGCCCCAAGAATAAAATCAGTTTTGTATTTCATGGCACATACAGTATAATACTGTCGCTCATAGCAATGTTTCGGAAACTGTGTTATGCACTCTTACAATATTACCGAGGTAGACCGCATAAGGCTCATGGTCATTCCGTACCCAAGTCGTTTCGTACCCAGTGGAAATTGGTCGTTTCGTACCCAAGGTGCTGGTCGTTTCGTACCCAAGGTGCTGGTCGTTTCGTACCCAATGTGCTAGTCGTTTCGTACCCGAGGTCCAGGTTGTTTCGTATCCAAGGTGCTGGTCGTTTCGTACCCATTAATTTACAAGGTCAAATATACAGTATTGTCATATTTACCGCTCCCTCTCTAGGCCTAATCTTTTTCCTACCTTAAAAATTCCATGAGCAAAGCATATCCAGGCAAACAATTGAACTGACACAAATGATTACAGTAATTGTATTATTTTCACTGTAAAATAGCATCTATGTACTAAAAAGAATTAACAAAAAAATCACATTGCCAGTACAAATAAAAAGAAAACGTTGGCCAGGTTTAAATAACTGAATAAGTCCATTCTTTTTTTTTCTATCGTTCAAGTTAACAAACATTGTTCTGTTTCTTGGTATTATTTAGTAATGACTAACGTGAATGAAAAAAAAAACAAAAACAAAAAAAACCAACAAAAAAAAACAAATGTTTATCCTCTCAAAGCAACTAGAAATTCTGCGATCTTTTAATAATGCGGTTGAATTCAGATAAAACGGTGTTGCTTGATAAAGATTCTGTTCTCCAAGGACCAGTAGGGCCTACTGGTGTCAATTTCAATTTATGTCGCCTGCTTTCAAAGGTGTTGAACGTGGTATGCTATACCCACCGCCAAGCCACTCTTTGGTAGACTGCCTGCGCATTAGCATACTTGTGCAAAGTTTTGGACACATTCTCCGATCAAAAGAAATTAACAAGTTAGTGGCATAAATGAAATTCTCTGTTTTCAACTACGTATAAATATTAATATTATTTTCATGGCAAGTGAAAATTTTTTTTTTCATTGTTTGGCATAATCTGTTTTATTTTGTTATAATCCTAAATATAATGTACATATATAATCGCGCACAGAGAGAGAGAGAGAGAGAGAGAGAGAGAGAGAGAGGACGATTTAACTTGGCACTGCATTTTAGATATATTTACTTATGTGTTTTAAAATGATGCATTTAATTACTTAAATAATCGAAGATATGTATGAATGTTTTGGTTCTGCCAGTATTTAAAAGTTTATAATACAGCACCCCATGTAATACGGCATATATTTTTTCCAGAACAGAACAGTAAAAATTACAACCCAATGAATGATTGAAGGAGACGTCTCAGTAAGCCGAAAGATTAGCTCAAACAGGTTTCTTAAAGAACAGAGGACTAACAACATTATTCCGAATTGTATATTCCTGAGTTTTATTACATACATGTAGAAAACATAATTACTATATGCATTTCTGTTTTCAGATTCAAAAATAATTGTCTAATAATGCAGTTCGTTTGCCTTGTCAGTCAGTTGTCGGGCCGTATATTCTGCTGCAACGTTTAAGTAATTTTGAGGAGGAGATAACGCCGTTCTGGTACTCTTCCCACACCGAGAGTATTCTCCCCTGCATTTTTTTATATGTTTTATTTTTCTGGTATCTTCTCGGCTTTTTTCTCATACCAGTTGAATCTGTGTAACAACTGAAGTGGCTTCTTTATATAAGAGGCTAACTAACACATAAAAAAGAAGATTGGCTTTGCCGGCTTTTGCGTTGATCCTACGATGCCAACCCTCTACATCGTTGTTAGTTCGAAGAGATTTTCTGAACACAGACCATGATTCAACCGGGAATGTGGTGTTCGTAATCCAAGTTGACTCCACATAGTAAACCCAACTGTATAACAGGGGAATCTTCGTGGACTGTTCCTTAAGACGGTCAAAGGCAGGGGCTATATGTTCTGCAGGCAACAATGGTAGCGCCATCATCTGAAAAAGAGACAAATGGGAGATAATACAATGAAAAGTTACCGAACCAATGACAAAGATATCATTCAAAATACAAATTAGCAAATTCATTAGAGTGCAGGTATTAATTATTACCTTCCTGCAAAACTGATGAACAATCTTTTCTTGAATGTAGGTTATTCTCAACCCCAATTTCCGCAGTTTTCGCCACATGGCTTGCCCCACGTGAAATGCACAGCCGTGGATAGGCAATCCTGGATACACACGCCGGAAAGCTAGCCAGATACCTAAATCAATAAAAAATAATGTGATGATGATGAAGAAGTCTGTGCGTGTGTTAAGTACTGTAAATAAATAATTGTTAGCAACTATGTTTTAATTTAAAAGTAAAATGAAATACCGGAAGCTTGCATGCCCATAGGGCATACGAACGCATAAAATGGCTACAGCTAGCTATAATCAAGAAAAAATAGTTCATCGGTAAAAATACACAATTTAATTTGTTGGCTAATAATTGGAAGAAAAAAATGTTATATTAATATTACGAGACTAGCAACAACAACTAAAACCATTACTACTATTTATACTATCAATACTACTACTGTACTAACCTGCTTCAAAGTCTGCCAACAATCTCTTTGACAGCTGAATAAGACGGGAAAAGTCGCTCCAACGCTTTGAATACCTAATTATAAACAAAGAGAAGACAGTGATAAGTTACTTTAATATGCAAAATTACAACATGAAATAATAATAATAATAATAATAATAATAATAATAGTATTATTATTATTAGTAGTAGTAGTATCATTATTATTATTATTATAACAGTAAATTGCGTTAAACACGAGAACAATATTAACATTGTCTCCATTAGATGATGACGATATGATATGCAGGAATGCTTTGGAAAACATTGTAAGAGACATAAGAATTGACTCTACGTTCAATCTGCTTGTAAATAAACCGTTATAAAATGAAAAAAAAAAATGAATATTTACCTCCTTATAATCCTTTTATCGTCGTCCTGACATAAAAGCGAACGCCAGTGGCAGCTGCTTTGTTTCATGCTCGTCATTCTTGACAAAGGCGTGCACGGAAAACAACTGCTTAAACGGGACCCTGATTATTTTGAAGGTAGCATCTACGTGCCAGATCTTGGCTGTTCCCAAAACTTCGAGTTGTTTCCCAGTGGCCAATAAAATGTGACGTTTACTGCCAACATGAATGTCCTATCGAAGAAATTTGTCTGGAAACTGTGATTCATCCAACTGAAAGAAATAAAACAAGGAAATAATTAATATTGAGGGCCTGGTGCAAGAAAGCAAAATATTTACACATAATGACTTGTGCTACTTACAACAAATTCTAAGTCGCGCTGCTCATTTGGCCACATTTTCTGGCGGATCCAATGGGCAGATCTAATTAACAGCGCTGGTTCAGGCAGAAAGTGACCATCCTTTGGCACTAATTACTGTATTACTCTGTCGACGATCGTAGCAGCTGACGTATATTTATGCTGTCTCGCTACACTCTTTACCTATGAAATATATTATAGAATATGTGAGCGTTACAAATAAAAAATAAAGGTCGTGAAGTGGAACGTTATCTTTTAACGATGTGTATATCAAAGATTACTTACACATACGATGATTTTCCTCTTAGAAACAATGAACATTGACAGGTGAAGGGTAAACAGCGATTGTGTATTATGAAATTACCAAGATTTTGTGGACATGCAACTACCTACGATGACACGTTAACCTTCGAGGCGATCCCTGGAATGCACATGCCGGTGTTGTCCTCTCTCGCTACAATCCCCACGTTGTATTATGGTTGCTGGGCATCGCATCATTTTAGGTTGGACAGAGCACCACCAGTATGTTACGACTGCCCTTTTACGCTACAAGAAAGTGTTACGTGTAGGCTCGTACCAAAGGAACTAAAGCAAAGAGTAAAGTCAATAAGCTTTGTAAATTTTAACAAAATAATGTATTTCCCTAGAAAACAAAATAAAAATATGAAATAGGACTTACGGTTTGTGAATATAATCCAAAAATTAATCCTAGAATTGAAAAATATAAGTCCTATCACTAAACAGTTCTAATTAAATTCAGGTTCGAATCTTGATGAAGTTCAAATATGGAAGGCGATGATGTCAGATGAGGTCTTTATACTGATGGCAACAGTTATTCGTTTTATCACAATTTATAATGTTCTGTTTAGAATTCCAGAATAAATTTCCCAGAATTGTTATAAAGAAAAAACACTTGTGTTGTTTTCCAGAGAATATAAATTATTAAATCCCCAAAAATAGATGAACTTCAAAACAAACTGGCATCAACAATAAACACCTTGAGCTCTAACGGTGTAAAAATACGACTGTCAAATCTACTAGAAATCGTCTGTCTTAACCTACGATTTTAGATCACATGGTGGCTCACGTGACGGGGTTACGTGATCACTAATTTGAACATCGCAGTAAGAAAATACCAATTTGCACGTAGGCAAGAATAGCCCTATCTAAGAATCAGATTTTCACGCTGGAAATAAATAAAAAAAAGGCTGTTTACAACTTATCTAACACATGGGCCGAACATGACCTTAGTAATAGCCAATCGTTTTCATCCAATGTCTACAAACGTCTCAACCAAGGTGAGCTAAGTGATAAAGCAACCTTTTACATTTTAATCAGGTCAAAACAGAGAAGTGAATTTTCCGAAAAAAAGATTCAAATCCAGTGAAAATTATCATTACACTAAAATGTAATGAAACAAAAATAAAATAAAACAAATTTAAAACTAACACACAAGCAATTTAATAACATATTCGTAACAAAAGATTTTTAAAAAATCAAAGGTGTGAATATTACGGCTAGCACCACCAAGACTACTACTACTATGACCAATTATGATGATGACATTATGGCAATTACCAATATTAATACTAACCTGACAATGTATGAATATCTATAAACCTCCAAAAGTTTTGCACGAGACATCTTGGAACCATTAAGAGCGATCTGAAAGTCTGGTTGATGTTCATGATTTAGTATGAGCTGTAACGTCGGTTCATGTATGGACCTGTATATAAAGATTAAAATTAGATTTCGTGAATAAAGAATATTTCAATCGAATATGGTACGTTTTGGATACTGTGCTCTTCTGGGTTTTATATATTATGTTTTTCTCCAGGACACTAGGTAGCTAATCGTATTATGTAAGCTATTTTAATTGTATTGCATTGAACGAAAATTTACATTACAACATAATACAATTCTCAAAGACTATAAAAGAATAAACCTACTCTTCTTCTTGATTTTCTGTGACTTGGAAGGAAGCATCTATCTTAAAGGTGCATGTCACTTCTGTATCTTGGGATGCTGTACAGATATGAGAACTAACATCTGGTGGTAATCTGGAAAAATAGAATATTTCGGTGGTTACATAATGTGAAAACGCTGCACGTTTATTATGAATATGTTTCTTTCATTAAGATTGATTCAATTAAGGTGAAATAAAAGGATATATATCTAACTGGATTGAAGAGTCGTCGATCGGGATGTCAGAATCATTGACACTAATATTGACGTCATCATTCATTGTCTCATCTATAAAGACCCCCATATGTAGGGTCGTGGATATCATGTCTTTCATCAGCAGTCACATGCGTACTCTCTGCTATTGGCAAAATGTTCACCATATTGTCGAGACTGTCATCAGTCGAAATCAGTGGTGGAGGAAGTCGGAAACAGTCCTTGCAACGCCAGCCACTCAGCGTCTCATCACCACGACATAACTGCCTATACAGTGTCTGTGATCTGCCTAAGAAGAAAACCAACAACATTAGCATAGTACCTACAGCATTAATGTTAATATTATTTCAACAACCACCAGCAATACTTGTATTACTGTTGCTTCTGTTGCTTCTACTATTATTGACACTAATAATAATAATAATAATAATAATAATAATAACATCATTATACATACCTGTATCACATGTACGATGCTGCCACTTTTGGCAACGTTACATTGTAAAGCATGTTGCCGTGGTCTTACTCTTTGGAAACAAACTATACAGTTGTCCATTTCATGCTTGTGTTTGCTTGTATGTGCTGATGTCTGACGATTTCTTACAACACTTTATTTTTTTAAAACTAACTAAACTATTTGTATCTATATCGCATTTTCTTGTCAAATGCTGTGTGCACATAAGCACGTGGTTTCATTTACTGATATAAATAGATAGAACAACATTAACACAAACTGAGATAGAGAACAAAGGTAAATTGTACAATACCTGACGACAAACAATTAGGAGTGGAACATATGTCGATTGTAACCGACAAAGGAGAATAAGAGCAGGGACAATTATTAATAATGTATGCGTTCATGAGAACTATTGAATGAATTTTCTAATTGGTTCTTTTTGGCTTAATGACTGAATAACAGAGACCTCGTTTAATTATTTCAAAGTAAAACAAATACAAATAAATAATCAAACACGTGCAAAACTGAACTAAGCTGCCATAAAGTATTGACCGACAGTTACTTACATGGGCTTAGGCTCCACAGTGTCTTCGATTGGAGTGCTATGACTTCGTTAATCGTGCTTGATTAGACCGCGATTTCTGTATGAAAATTGCATGATTTGATAGCGGCACTCATTTGGCCACAGTCTTGTATAAGAATAAGCTTTTACTCTTTGTATCTCCATCTCCCCATTCCTCTCCCACTTCCTATCATTCTCCCTCCCCCCATCCCTGTCTCTCTCCCCATTTCTTTTCCTCTCCCCATCCCTCTCCCTCTCCCATACCTCTCCTGCTCCCCATCCCTTTCCGCATTCCCGTGCCTCTCCACATTACTCTTGTCTCCCCATCCCTCTCATCTAATTACATTTATGTTTTCTTTGAAAGATACGTTAGTTAGTCATAATACCATTGGAGGATGTACATTGTAATAAACACAAACGTTGGGGGATGCGATAGTAGTCCGTATGAGCTAATGATCAGGATAAATGGCAATAGGAGAATCGACGTTTTACTGTATAGTTTGAAGCCAAAATATTTACAACCGTAAAAAATGAAACAGATTACAGATTTTGCTAAAAACAATGATACAAATGCTACTACAAACAGAACAAACTGAAACCACTCAAGATACGCATTTGTTCTTGTCACAACAAACTTAAGCCAACTATAAACTATTTTCTTAGATCTATCAGCTTTCTATAAATATTGTCGATGCAATTGCACGGGAAAATCTTGAATGAATTATATATTACCAACTTTCATTTTGATTCAATTTTCTTAAATATTTTCTTAGTGTCGAATTCCGAGAATATCACACTCGAAAAGTTCCATTTACCACTAAACGTATATATTCTGGTGAACGATTCGGTCTAAAGCACTGAAGTGTAAATAATAACTCTGCTTGCATTATCTCGTTTCGTCATTTTTGTTGCAATCAAAGTTATTGATCTAGGTAGAACCTTTGAAATACGACACGACGCGGAAATAAATAAGTGGATTGGTGTTATAATGCATGAAAGCAAAGCGATAATTGCTGATATTCAAGGCATGTGTTAGATTCCCGCTCGGAACGAATTATAATTCTCTAAACTCTTTAATAATATTGGTGTCATTAGTAGTATAGCGGGGTAGTATGGCGACAATGGGAACATACATTACAGACCCCCTGCGGCACTATGGCGACAAGATTTATAGTGACAAATGGCACAGCCTTGCCTTTATAGCGACAATGGGAAAAATACATTACAGACTTCTCTGGGTTTGTATAGCAACAAGATTTATAGCGACAAAATCAAAACCCTGGGATTGTATAGCGACAATGGGAATTTTGTATAGGGACAATAGGAATGGAACAGGTAGGGTGACGTCACAGTACTAGAAACTTGCAACAATGTGGCAAGTACCATGACGTCATCCCACCTGTTCCATTCCTATTGTCCCTATACAAAGTTTTATGCCTTCGAGGACGTTTCTGTGGATAGTATAGTGTGTGTTTTATGCAATCGCGTTCGTTTCCAAAGACTGATGAACATCAATCTATCATACCCAAATCATACAACCGACTAAAACAATTTTAGGCAAGAGAATAATGTTTTTGAGAGTTAAACATAAATTATGCAATCGAATGAAAATTTTGTTTTAGGCAAGAAAGAATAAAGAATTTTTCGAGGCATATGAAAGTGGTCCTGAAAAGGACCGTTGGGTTTCTTCTTCTTTTCTAATTTCTTATTTTCCTCCACCAACTTCTTATCTTTTGTCCTACACTTTTTGTCTTTTTTCATTCTTTTCCTCCTTTTTTCCTTCTCCTCCTCCTCTTTCTGTTTATTCCTCTTTTCATTTTCTTCTTCCTTTTCAATTTTTTCATTCCATTCTCTCATCCTCTGGTTGTCTTCTATATCTTTCTTTTCTTCCTTTCCTATTCTTATCATCTCATTTAAGATGTCCTTTCCTTTTTTAAATTGTTAATCTCCATACTTAGTCTGTGGGAACTATAAGCCCCAAACTGCATTCTCACTAGCATCTCCTCCACCATGCCTAGTGTGTCTACCACCTCCTGCAATCTTATCAATCTCTCCATGTTACTTGCCATTTTTTATATTCAGCGTTCAATGGCGCGAATGACGAGCGCTCTGATTTATATCCGTGGAGCACGGACTTGAAGGAAAACATCCCTTACACTCAGTTCACATATATACTATCCACACAAACGGACGCGAATGCATAAAACACACCATACTTACTATCCACAGAAACGGACGTGAATGCATAAAACACACCATATATACTATCCACACAGACGGGAAGAGAAGAAAAAAAAAACACACTCTACTATCCACACAAATGAACGCGAATGTATAAAACACACCATACCTACTATCCCCAGAAACGAACGCAAAAGCATAAAACACACCATATTTACTATTCACACAAACGAACACCAATGCATAAAACAATCCACATATACTATCCACACAAACGGACGAGAACGCAAAATAACACACCACATATACTATCCACACAAATGAACGTGAATGCAAAAAACTCACCATATATACTATCCACACAGACGGGAAGAGAAGAAAACAACAGACTCTACTGTCCACACAAACGTACGCGAACGCATAAAAACACACTCTATACTATCCACACAGACGGGAAGAGAAGAAAAAACACACAATACCTACTATCCACACAAACGGACGCGAACGCATAGAACACACACACTATATTATTCACACAATCGTACACGAACGCAACACACACACATACACATATCAGTAAACGAGTGAGTGTTTATAGTCACACTACTCTACATTCACACAAATTGGTAAATTGAATAGTGTATCTTTTCTAGAGATCTGGTTAGCCCTGAGAAGGGCTGTTTTTAGAACTTCAGATGCACCTGGCTAATAGTTACACCTCCCAGGTCTGGCACCACAGACACATCTCCTACTCCAATCATTGGCCCAGTTCAGAGTTGTTCTTGGGAGCGCTGAGGGAGGTTGAGTGGCTTCACTATCCCATTCCTCCGTTTGTGCAATAGTGAAGACTTGTTCCCTCTGTGTTCTTCTATGCCACACTCGTGGATGCTGTGGCCTCCTTGTTTCCTCTGCATGCTGTACTGGTTGTTGTTGTTGTTGTGACTGTGGCTGTAGCTGTTTCTGAGGTGCGGTACTGATTGTGGAGGTGTACTGATCATTGGCTTCACCTCAAACACAGGTCTCATTATGAGGTGAGGCAGGATCCCTCTCTTGATTTCGTTCTCCTCTTCTTTCTTCCTCTTCTTCTCTTCCTCTTCTATCCTTGCTTCCTGCGCTACAGCCTACATGGCCAGTTCGTCTAGCAGCCGCCTGGCATACTCCAGGTGCATCTGAAGTTCCAGTAGCTTTGCAATTCTGTTGCTCATTTTCAATGTTGACGAGTTCAACGATGGGTAGCCAGACTGACCATAGCGCCGCATTATATACTTGAAGCACGGACGTGAAGGAAAACATCCCCTGACACCAAAACCTACCATCACATCAAACGCGCGGACCTAAAAGAAACACTCACGTTGACATTTTTTTACTTACAAACACAGACAATCACGATTCGACAAGACAGTGAAACGATGTGTGGATTTTTTTTTTTACTGACCAAAGAAACGAATTGCTTATAGACAGACTTCTATTTTTTCAACAAACAGACACAAAATTTGTTTGGCAATTGAATTAGTATGTCTTTTCGAGAGTATTGGGATAGCCCTGAAAAGGGCTGTATTGTTGACGGGGAGTGATGGCAATCTTTTCTTACTGTCTAAGATTGCGTCCCCGTCTGGCGGCAGGCTTTCCTATACGATACGGCCTGCTTCTGCTGAAAGAAAAGGAGAACTCTTTGGTGTCCACTCGACAGTCGACAAAATGTCTGTCTGGTTCTTGCTGTTTCTGCTGCTGATGGTGATGTTGTGGCTGTTCTCTCTGCTTCTGAAGTCTGTACATCTCTGTCCATTCTTCTTGTTCTTTCTTGATTTCCTCTCTGAAGACCTCTTCTATCAGGTCTTGGGCTATTGCTAACATCCTGACATTCTCTATCTCTTCAGGCTTTGGTATCAGGTTTAGCCTGACGCGATGTAAATTCAGGTAAGCTTCGTTCAGTTTGGCTAGTCTGGAAGGCATGTTCATAGGTAGACGAGTCAACCAAGGATGGCCAGACTGGAGATCGACCCGCTTTTATATGGTTGAAACGCGGACGCGACAGAAAATATCCTTACTGTGTTTTTGTTAGTCGAAACGTTATGATAGCTAATGTCATGTTGAGGCGTAGAGAGAAAGATAAAGAGCATATATTCACAGTCTTTTTTGAAAACAAAGGACAGACACATGTTTTTTTCAAAACACAACATTTTTATTCAATAAACAATTAACCATTAACAATTAACAATAACATCAAACAAACTAGTTTTAACAAGGTTGGCAACGTTGTGAAATCATGTGAGATTTCCATTGATGGAAGCCATGAGGCCATTGATGTAAACTACGTTTCCTAGATAAAGACAAAAGATAGCCATAATGGTTACAAAACCATCGACCTATTTTCTCATCGTTTCTAGAAGAGTTACGATCAAAATAAGTCACTAAATGTTCTAAAGAATATCCATGACTGCGTTGATGAAGAAAATGCACACAATATTGTCCACACACCATGGAATCTGTGCCTTGTAATTTCACATTATTCTATCGTGTCGTCTGGGCATTTCTTCTCATAAAGTCGATGATGTGGTATTCCAAAGGGGTAATCCATACGAATCAAAATACTCTACACAATCATCTTTAGGGAAGTAGACGGCGACCCAGTGAGTTCCTGGGAGATGACTGACATCCGTGTTGATGACATAAGCTTGATGCTCTTGAGGTTTGCGATGAGATAGTTCATCTTCAGCGCACACGACAGGATTCCAAGAAGCAGTATACGAACTGTTATTCAAAAGGTAATAAAGTTCCCAGGTATCCATTTTTGTTGTGTTTGTTTTTGTTTTTTTCACAGGTAATTCTAACTTTTTGTTTGAAAATCTCTGACAAGTAACCGTTTCTTTGCTTCCTCTCTGTACTTTGAGCCAAGAAAGCTTTGACGTGATAGATCTCTTTAGCAGTCAGTGGAGGGCAGGAATCATCACGCAAGCCTTTATACCACTGATGCAACACCATTTCTTCCAAGATGAGACTGCAAGCCTCATCCAGGTACTCGTCCAATTTTTCTTCTTGACTCATCATCACACATTTATTGTGTTGAATTTGACTGGGATGATCGTTTCGACATCCATAGCAATTTTCCTTGGTCAGTTCCGTAATTTTATCTGCCAGGTGTTTGGCAAAACAGGACACTAAATGTTGTTCTTGTTCTGGCCATCTGGACGTGACCATCACGCGGTCTTCGTCTTTGTCTTGAGGTTCTGATTTCACACTATCCTCCCATTCTATTTCCAAAGATTCACTACCGTTCAAAGAGGGATAAGAGCCTTCCATTGTTTCTAATAGTCTGAATGACTTCGCTCAAACTGTTGATTTCTATGGTATTATCGAATTCGGCATACAAGATGACGTTGACCGTCTCGGCGAGAGCTTCTGCAAACTGAACTTCCGCACGCAGTTGACCGGATTTTATAGAGTGGAAATGTCCCTCGTCGCTGCCTTGGTCTGGAATGAAATCAAAGGCCCACAAAGTGTAACCTCCTACATAATCTTCGTACGATATACCGTGACTGGTGTTGATTCCTAGTGTTCCGGTAGCTTCGTACAGGGACAAGTACGATCTCAAGTAATTTTTCTGGGCAAAGTTAGATTCGAAGGGTCTGGTACACAAGGTCTTGCCTTCGCGACTGAGTTCGATCTTGGACACTCTGTAGTGCTTGAACTGGAAAGGATTTTGATCGAGGGCTCCATTGAGGGCTGCATTACTGACGATGCCAACGATTACACGTTTGGGTAACTGTCCTTGGAACAGATGATCTTCGATCTTGGATCAGAGACCAGCAGCAACTTTGAACGTTTCCACTTCTACGCGTCGTATCGGATACTTGGCGGTCGTTCTGCTCAATGTATGACTGATGTCGTTTCCCGCTTTAGGTAACACTTCTATGCGGCATACGTAAAGTCTGGCTTCTTGGATGATGGTTTTGTATTCGTTGGCATGGAAGGAGACACTGCTGCGATTGAGTCTCAGGCGAATATCCACTCCGTTCAGCAAATACTTGTCTTGCAACCACATGTCCAAATGCAAACGATCCATCAGTTCTAAACTACGACCTTGCAGGAGTTTCCTTCGACGGTCGTTAAAGCCCATATTGTGAGGATTGTCATCTGCTGTCAGGGCTGTGTCGTTAAACGTGCCCTCACCTGCTTTCTCAGGTTTCCATACCACGCAAGCATCCAGATGAGTGTTCTTGGCCTCTTTTCCGTACGTCAAGAAATTTTTTAGGTACGCTTGGTAAGGGTAAGTATCCAAGCTACTGCTAACCAGTTTGTTATTCAAGTACAAATCCACTTCGCTGAACAAGGAATGCATCGGCACCCGGATTGGTGTTGTCCGATTTGATCACATTGAGTTTCAGGTACAAGTAACTGCTATTCAGATCGATGTAATCTTCGGGTTGTCCTTTGATTTCAAACTCAGTGGAAGCTGAATCCGTCAAAGAGGAGACAGGATGAAATTCGACCCATTGGGATTCTTGCATCGTCATCATGGTGTGTGGCATGGCAAACAGATCCAGTTCCGATTTGGAACAAGCGCAAGACTCTCGGTGTATCATTGTCGTTCTTTTAATAATCAAAAACGTCTAAGTCTCGGACGGTTTTTCTTTTCTTAGTCTTTCTAGCTCTAGGGGTGTGAAGTCCTCAGAAGGGGTGTTTTCGTCGTCTTTTTCTGCCTTGTCCTTGCTGTGGCGTCAGGGAAGCAGGAATTCCTGACTTGGCATCGCCCAGGGCATCTATAGGAGTTTCTCGTCGGCCCAAAATGTCTTTGCCTGTTTGAAGCAAGATATTTTTGCCTGCTCTCAAGAAAGCTTCTTTAGGATTTTGTTTGTCAATGATGACATTTTGGAGAAATTATTTACCTTGCGCCAACGCGGCATCTTTCAAGGCGTGAAATCCCCCTTGTCACCATCGGTTTCAAAACGGAAGCCACCGAACGAAAGGCTGATTTTAACATATCACCTAAACCATGTCCTCGCTGTCTTGCGACTCCATGGTACACAGGATACATGACTGAGAAGGGGTTAGACTAATCGTTTTGGAAAATGGAGTTTCACCGTGACTTTCCCTTTGGTGAATGGAATATTTTGCCCCAGATCTCCTTTTATAGTAATGTTGACAGTGTCGAAATACGACTTACTAACGGGTAAACAGTGAGGATGTACAAATTCGCGGTGAACGTGATAGATTTTTCCACCTCCCTCGTCAGCATTGGTGACAGAATCCACTTTCAAAGGAATGACACGCAGTAACGGTACGGAGGTGTGTCCCACCACGTTGTACTTCGCCACATCGGAGTACACAAAGATCAAATTTAGACCTTGGTTCATTTCTACAGGGAATTTAAAATATTTCGCAAAATCCGAGTTACCGGTCACGGCTGGTATTTCGTTTGTAATCTTGACCATCTTCGGGTCTCCGCCCAAAATGTCATACAATTCAGGACAAAATGTAATGGCCAATACTTTGTCCTCTGAAAATTTGATTAGAAGGAGTTTTTTTGTGGTATTCAATCGTGACACTTTTTCTGGTTTTCTCCAGGACTTTACCAAACATGGCAATGAACCTGTCAGCAATGGCGTTCAGCAAATGTTGACCACTAAAATAATAGCCTGGGGTAATTTTCAACCGATAATTGGTCCGTTTAGTTTTGGTGTCTTGTGATTTCATAGAGTCATCTACACTGGTGCGTTCATCCAAGTGTTGTTGCACTTGCTTGTCATGAATTTCTACCGTAAAAGTGTTTTGATTTTTGGCGATGTTTTTGATTTGTGTTGGGTGAATCATTTCCACTAAAGCCATTTCCCAATGGGCTTGGTGATCCACTTGGATGGCTGAGGTAATTTGGCCGTGTAACAACATAAGGTGTTATTGGGAAACACCTCCATGGAACTGTCACTGGATAACGTTAAGTAAAATTGGTAGTTCATAATTCCAGAGTTCTAGTGTCCGAGGAGTTACTGGAAGTCAGAGGAGTGTCTAAAAGAGGATGGTTAGGGTGACTGTTGGAAGGGGGACTAACGTTGGAAACAAGACTTCCGTTGTTGTTCGCGTTAGAGGAATATTTCAGAGACAGATTGGGAAGAAGGTAACCGATGCAACTGCTGAGTGAAATGGTCCACAATTGTTTGTCTCCTTGTTGCAAGCTCAAATTGGCAATGGCAGCACCGATGACACAATACACCACAAAGATTTGGCAGAAAAAGTCGATTTGCGTTTTAGGCACACGTTCTCCACACCACACCCACAAGGGTTGCTTTTGTAGATCTTGCACAGAAGAACTGGGCGAAGGAGTGGTCACTGCAGTAGCTGAGGCTCTGTTGAAGGGCATGATGGTCACTTCTTTTTATAGTCGATGATTTGCGAAGCGTCGATCCAATAGTCAAAACTGGGAGGATATCCTTTCCAACGTACTTTGACTTCTTTGACACGTTTTTTTCCTACTTTTCGGGTTCTTCGATCGAGTATGCCTTCGATCTCGTACACTTCGTCTTCTTTTTGGTCACACGTTGTAACTCGGGCAAGTAATACGTTCCTTTTAACACTTCCCCGTTCATGTCTTCCAATTTATAGACTGGAGGATGACGGCCACACACACGTTCAGTGACACGAAACGATTCTTTGGTCCAGTTGAGTACGCAACCTTTGTCGAAAGTGTGTTTGGTTTTGCCACTGCGCACCCAATCTCCTGCTGCCAACTCTCCACCTTTCTTGGGGACAGTCACTGTCGGGGACGTACCAAAAAGGCCTTGAAGACGGCCACTTTGTTGTCGGGAGTTACTTCTTTGGGGGCACGTCCGATGCTCAGATGGTAATATTGGTTGTACTCTTGGACTAGGTGTGGCAGGACATCGATGTACTTGAGAGTGTGTTGATGCGTTAAATATTTCCACATGCGTTCTTTCAAGGTGCGTTGAAAACGTTCCACGATGCTGGCTTTGGTTTCGGGATTCTCGGTGGTGAAAAAATGAATGTCACGTTTCTTCAATTCTTTTTGGAAAGCTTGGTTCAGAAATTCGGTGCCTTTGTCGGTTTGCTATCGAAGAGGTTGACGTCCGCTTTGTTTCAACACCAGTTTGAGGGCTCTCACTAACTCACTGCTCGATTTGGAAGTCAATGGCACGACCCAAGCAAATTTGCAAAAGACGTCGATGACACAAAACAAATATTTGTAACCACGATTGTAGGTGGCCAAATGAGAGACATCGGCTAAATCGGCCTGCCATTGATGATCGATACCCTCCACTCAGGTGCGACTTCTAGAAAATTTTCGTCGAATGGGTTTGTGTTAGGTGTACGTGGCTTGTTCTTGTAACCATCGTTGCACTTGAGGCAAACGAACACTTTTCAGGCGAGTTTTGCAGCACGATTCAATTTCTGAACTCCTTCGTAACCTGCAGGATGGGATGGATCGTAGTAAATGCTGGCTAACACCTTCTCCATTTTTTAATAAGTGATCCACTCTTCGCTGATGGTACTCTGAAGTGGTTTATAAACGGCTTTACGTGTCCGATGTGCCACGGGAGTAGAAGTCGAAGGTAATTTTGGTGGTAGTGGTGGTGATGGTACTGGAATGGCTTTGGTCTTCTTTTCTTTTTTACTTCTGCTTTCCCTTCTTTATTTTTCACTTCTGTCGAAGGTGGAGTGGACATCATCTTTTTAACCCAAGCTTTAAGTTCTTCTCGTTGTGGTGTAGGGGAAGGGGTCAACAAGAACGCTGCAATCTTACTAGGGATGGAAGCTGCTGACGGTGTTTGAAATACTTCTCTTGCCTCTTCTTCCTCCGACATCCGTGAGGCTGCATCTGTCTTGACCGCTGGGGGTGGTGGTGAACTTTTCATTAGGGTCTTAAAACCTTTCAGAGTAGGTAGAGCTGTTTCGTCTAAAGCTTTCTGGTGAAAGTGTTGCAGTTGTTGCAATAGTTGACCGTACCGTTGCGATTTTTCCGTTTCTGACAAATGGCTGCGATCCATCAACGATTGCAATTCGTGTTGTAACTGGGACATCTCGGTCAAATGAAGATTGGGAGGCAAATGCGGGGTTCGTTGTTCTTGCCAACGATGTTATTCCATCCATCGTTTGTAAGATATTAAAGGCAGTTTTCGTCCTTCCATTGGATTTCAAGGATCACGTCTGAGATCTTTTGACTCCAGAGGTCCTTTTTATCATCTTGACCCTTTTACATTGGAGCTATGGCGGGTATAACTCTTCCCAACATATCCAACTTGGGTTTCACTATTACATTGGTAAGTAGTCCCAACAGGGGAAAAATTCCTCCGCGTTGCACCAACATCTTTTTCTTTTGATGAATGAATATTTTCTTTTGGACCATTTGGCGAAGAACGTGTCGATGTTTGGTAAAGCATTTATTCTGGTGTTTAGTCAAAGGTATCGTTCCTTTCAAGACAATCAGACAACATTCACTCACGGTATCAATGACGTCATTGGAGGCGGTTTGAATGAGTTTTCTCGCATAGGTGTAGAAGCTTTGGACAGGACAGACAACATGTCCCAGTGTTTGAATAAACGAGGTGGCAGTCCTTTCCTTTTCTTTCCTTTGGGGGTAGAAGAGGAATATCTATGGGGGGGGGGTGTGACATCTTTCTTGGTTGGTTAATTCCGTGGCACAAACCAAAAAATACACTAACGTCGATGACTTGTCACACGGCCTTTTATCCTTTATTTGGGACTATCGCTTCGTCATAAAGGTGACGATGTGTTTTCCAAAATCGAGAAAGAATGCTCCTCTTTGGTTGCTCCTCTCTTTCTTTGGACGAGTGTGTCTTTTCTGGGGGTGACGTCGATGTTTGGCTAAGCGCTTTTTCGGATGACGAGACTGTCTTTTTCTTTTTCCTTTCTGGACAGGAGAACGACGATGAGGGAACATCTTTTGGTGCACTAAATACACTGAACATGTGTCGATAGAATCGCTTTGACTTTCTCGCAGAAGGTTGTACGCCGATTGCCACACTTTGTAACACCACACGATTCGTTAAGGTGGACGATCGATCTAATAATGTTTATGTTCGATCAAACGTTTGACAAATTCGGTTTTGCCTGATCCGCTAGGTCCGGCAATGAGCATGTTAAAGGGATGGCGAAGATAAAAGGCCTCCCAACTAGCACAATCTAAGTGTTCGTCGATGACTTTGAAAATGGAGAAAGAGGGAGCAGAGACAGTAGAGTTAGCCATAGTAGTAGTGTAAGGAATGTCACTTTTGGTACGAAGACAGACAAAGCAAGAGTTTTTATACTTTTTTCAGGACACATTTATTGCCATATTTAATTGTGAACAACACGAAAGACAAAAATACATAAAAGCCAAATGGTTACGTACATGAATAAAAGACATGAAAACGATCATAGTGGAATATAAACAAGTCTCTGTACAATATTTGTGGTGATCAAGAGGTGGAATTGTAGGGACAGTGTGTAATGTTCTTAGAGTCTATACATTCCTTGGCACAGTCACACAAGGGTCCTCCCGGAATGGCCTTTCGGGGATGTCGATAACGGTCCTGTCCTAAAGAAAGTGGTTTTCCTCCGTCATGACTTCTTTTTCTTCTGGCACTGTCACTAACAGGTTTAAAAGTTACTTTTTTCACTGAATGTTTTAATATTTTAGGATGACAAATCTTGGGCATAGTGTGCCACTTCTTTTGTCCAAACCTCGAAACCCCAACTTTTCCAGTCACGTACATCTTTCCAGTGAGGGTGTAAGTCAGAAGCTACACACACATCATCGTAAACATCTTCAGTACCTAAAAGTTGGTGAATCTTTCTTTCCTGTATAAGTTGTCGAGAAGTATCGAGATGAAAGTGCATAGCTTTGAGCAGAATGAGTTTTTCGTGTACATTTAAAGGGACCACTTTCATGTTTTGGGGGTATGTACTGTTCATAAAGAGTCCACAAGGAGTCGGCCGGTAAATGAAATCCCAGAAAGCAAGTCACTAAGACACACAGTACACGTCGACCCCAATTCAATGGAAACTGTCCTTGTAAAATACAATGGTAATCCTCCACTGTCTGAATAGTGTCATTGATTTTCTTCCAAAGAATCTGTAGTATCATGATTGATAAACGACGTGGCATGGTAGTCCGTTTTTATACCTCTTTTTGTCGGAGGCAATAAGTGTACTTTCTGCACAGAGATGGTCGTACTCCAGTAGCAAATCTAAATTGTTTAGTCACTAGAAGTGTCCTCTTGAACTAAGTTTACATTGTGTAAAAGATTTTGGTAACCCTTTAATTCTTCTTCTGGAATTCGTTGCAGTATGTCTACCTTGTAGTAAAATGAATCAGTAACAAACCAATCCTTCTCGCATAGGGGTAGTCGAACAATGTCTGACCATTGGAATGCTTTCATCAGAATCAGTCCTTTTATAGCATTCAGGTACCAGTGGTTCAAACACCGGTGACGTAACGGATGCAATTGTTCTTTGTGTTTCACTTGTATTTTGATCAACTCGCGGTAAATGCGTTCTCTCAACTCCACATGCAAACCACGAATGTTCTCTTGTAAAGTATCCATGACTATGTCAATCAAACACTTCTCCTAGAGCGAAAGTAACGAATGTAGTGTGTAATTTCTGGCCACTGCCATTCCAGGAAACGGTCAAGAATGTCAATAAAATATTGAAATGTAAAAGGTCTAAAGCGGAATATTCGGAAGAACGCACCTTTGATCCAGAGAAATCTGACTTGTTTATTGACTTTTGTCAATTTCCTCTTGTGAATTTCTCGACATAAAGGTTCCTCAGTCACCCATCGAGATTTTGCTCTGGCAAGATCCAGCCAAATGTCCTTGTAGATCTTCTTTTGCAATTCGTTTGGTAATGTTTGAAGATTATTTTTCCAATGGGGTTTAAATACTTGTCTAGGTGTTGTCCAACGTTTGACTCCTAGCGAAGCAGCTGGTTTCTTAAACGACATGGTATGCCACGTCAATGACGAGGTCCCACTAAAGGTAGGTAGTGACAATCTGGAGACCATCGAGCATGTTCCAGGTAAGCGCAATCTTTCTTCTCCCACTCGTGAAGTGACAAACCGCAACTGAAGCACTTGACTTTATCACCCTCGCCCAAGTAGATAAATCCGGCTCTAGCTAATTCTTCGGGCGTAGATCCTCCCAGATACTTTGGCCATTTTCCTCGGAAAGTTTGGAATCGACTTTCATAGTCGCAGTATTCAGGCAATCGCACAGGGAACGAATATTCATCTTTCACAGGTTCATTTCGATGAGGGTAAGGTGAAATATGTAGAAGTTTGCTCAGTTTTGAATGACATGCGTTGGGTGGTAGCAGCATGGTTTCATAATGATGACATCCACCATCAAAACCATTAAAGTGAAAAGGTGAACGATGACGAGTGGCATCGTTTTTGCATCACTTTCCATGGTAGGTATATATACCAAAGTTTTCATGATGTGGTACTGAATCGCTGAGGTCATAGCGTATGGCATCCATGCCATCGCAAGGCACAACATCGTACAAGAGTTTCTCGTTGGACTTGAGTCTTACACTCGATACTTGTTGTTTGAAAGGATTCATCTTTCTTGCTTGGTATTGGTAGTTCCAATGAACTATCGGTCTTGAACGTTGTCCCTTTTTATATGCTGACCAATATCAGCGTGTCCGTACGGTAAAGTGAAGTGATTGGGAAGCCGTACTCGCTTCTGGAACACGATTTGATAGACTTTTTCCAAGGACAGGCTGACGATTTTGGTGAGTGGGTAAACGTACATTCTCGTGAGGTTCGTGGGTGGTCACTTTAAAATTTCTATCCTCTCCAGACCGCAAGACTTCTTTCAAGACACTAAAGTTCACCAGTCGACTGGTGCGATAATTGAGAGTCGATCCTTTCACTTTACACTCGGTGTGCACTTCTTCTAGTGGGTCTCTGTATTCGTAGCTTTAAGTTTGGGAACGCCACTTGCAAAACTTAGAATCTTGTCGTCGGACTGATTGTCCGTCCAGGCTCCTAAACGGTCTCCTTCGATGTTAGGCTGTTGTTGACCCAGACGATCGATGTAGATGCAACTGTCCGTGTCAAAATACAGCACACGATCTCCTAACAGTTCTAAAGCTTCGTACAGTTTTAAGCGAGCATGGGCTGTCATGTAGGCCGCAATGATGACATTTCCAAATTCGTCGGCTTCTACAAAATCCAGTTCTTCTTCGTAATTGACTAAGATCAAGTCCTCACGAACGACGCCCACGTGTTTCATGTATTTGGTTTTGTCGTGAATCATCTGGAAGTAGCGGGAAGGTTCTGTCAAATACTCCATCTCGGGTAAGCACGGTCGTTGTGCCATTTTGCCCCACAAACAATTTAACAACACTTTGGCAAACAATCGCCTTCCTTCGTTTTTCTCCACGTGGTCTAAAGTGATGCCTGCCTGCTCCCAGTATTTCTCTTTGAATTTCTTTTGGCCTTTGGGAGAGTGGCACCAGGAAGGATAGCCGCTGGCGTCTTGTTTCAGTTTTAAAAAGGCATTCACGTAGTCTGCGAAAATGCCTTTTTGAGTCTCGTCTCCCTTGTGGTATTTTTCTGTCTTGGGAAAGTGGTAAATTTCGTACACTTCTAACAGTTGGTATCCCAGGTCCAGAGCTTTGAACAATTCCACGCTGACCCACGTTCCCGTTAAGGCGCGTTTTTCCTGGCTATGCTGACAAGGTCGGTCTTGGTTGCACAAATAAAACATCAGGTTTCCTTGGAAATGATGAGGTAAAACGGGATGGTACAAGTTAGTTGGAGGCAAGACTTTGCACTTGATCAATCCTTCGTATTGTCGAATGTTTTCCAGGTCGATGTGTTCCGTCAGCAATTGCGGGTGCCCTGCGGAAAAGTGACAATATTTGCACACGTACTGATACAGAGACCACACGTCCAAGTATTTGATATCCTCTCCTTTCCCCTCGTCGGCTTGGTACAGCAAACAGGTGGCATTTGTCCGTCCTCCGAACAAACTGTCCCGCGGGTTCAGTGGGTCCTCCAGCTTCTAATTTTCCACGATACGCTTAAACTCGGGATCAGTTTTCAAACGGTGATCGTACTCGTGTTCCCACATTTCTACCACTTCGCATACTTGCTCTTCTAATTTCAAGCGCCGCTGACAAGTGGCCTGGTACAAGTCTTCCATGTGTTACGCGCAGGTTCGTACAAATGTAACAGTCGAAAAGAGTGAAGTCAACAAGCTTTGTATATTTTAACAAAATAATTTATTTCCCTAGAAAACAATGTAAAAATTTAAAAATAGAACTTACGGTTTGTGAATATAATCCAAAATTTAATCCTAAGCATGAAAAGTACAAGTCCTATCACTAAATAGTTCTATTAGAATCCAGGTTCGAATCTCGACGACCTTCCAATATGGAAGGCGATGACGTCAGATGTGGTCCTTGTACAAATAGCAACAATTCCTCAATTGAATCACAGTTTATGTTTCCGAATAATTCCAGAATAAAGTTCCACTGAATTACTTTCTCCCAGAATTTATAAAACCCTACACTCGTTGAGTTTTCTAGAGAAAAATTCTTAAATTTCAAAAACAAATGAACTTCAAAAACAATCTGTTTTCAACAACTAAACCCTATCCAGCCTTTAAGGTTTCAAAATACAACTGACCGAGAAGCGCTCAGAAAGGGTTATTATATCAAAATGAATCATCATCCCGTTCTCACGAGATAGATCACGTGGTCTCTTAACACTTGAACAACGCAATAGCAAATATGTAATTTGTCTCGTAGCAAGAACCCCTATCTACTCTCACTCTGAAATAAATTTTAAAATAAAACATTGTTTATTCAGACTAGACGAAATGACCTTGGCAATATTCAATCGTTTTCTCTTAGAGCTTACACTATCGCGGACAAAGGTGAACTAAAACTATTGTTTATGTAACACATTTTACGTCTTAGATAAACAATATCACTTAAAGAAAATATCGAATTACTGAAAAAGAATTTCGAATCCCGTGAAAGTAATCATTACAATAAAATGTAATGAAACAAAAGTAAAATAATAAGAATTTTAAAACTAACACACATGCAATTTAATTACATATACGTAACACTCCCCCCATAAAGAAAAGGAAAAATTTATATAATAAAGCTTTCTTTTTACCATATCTAAATTATACACGAAGTAAACAAAATTGCATAAGAAAATTCCTATAAATTATATAAAGTGTATATGAAATAATATTTCTATACACGGGAAAGTGCATCTAAAATCAAATTGTCTTTTCCTTTGATGTACCTGATGTTGAGATTATATTCTTGCAAAAACAAACTCCACCTTAATAATCTTTGATATTTATTTTCCATCTTGTCGATGAAAGTAAAGTGGTTGTGATCACTATACAGCCAAACATTCCTTCTCGATTGTTGAGTAATTTCTTTGGTGTTTATTTAATTTCTTAGAGAAATAGTACACTGAGTGATCAACACCATTTCTGTCTTCTTGAATCAATACTGCTCCAACCTCAACATCACTTGCATCCAGAGATAATTTAAAAGATTGATTGAAATTTGGAGCTGTTCGAACCGGCGCACCTCTGAGTATGGCTTTTAATCTATGAAAAGCTTCCTGACAATTTTTTCAGTCCAAAGAAACTTGTTTTTCTTACTTAACAATGTTGTCAGAGGTTCAGCAATATTGGAAAAATTGGAAGAAAACTTTCGATAGTATCCGGCCATACCCAAACATCGCATCAGTTGCTTTTAACTGACAGGTACAGGAACATCAGAGATAGCTTTGACTTTAGCATCTATATGTTTAAGTTGACCATGTCCCACAATATGTCCTAGAAAAGTTACACAAGCACGACAGAACTCACTTTTTGATAAATTGATTGTCAAATTTGCATCAGTGAGTCTTTCAAAGAATTTCCGAATCATGGCAAGATGTTCTTTCCAGGTGTCCTTGTAGATGATGACATCGTCAACGTAAGCATCACAATTATCTAGACCAGAGGTAATCATATTCATCAAGCGTTGAAAAGTATTTGGGGAACCCTTCATCCCAAACGGCATTACTTTATATTGATAGAGTCCATCTGGAGTCACAAATGCCGAAATTTCTTTCGCTCTTTCTGTTAGTGGAATTTGCCAAAATCCTTTCAGAAGGTCAAATTTGATGACGTACTTGGCATTTCCAATTTTATCAATGCAATCATCGATTCTTGGTAATGGAAATGAATCTGTTTTTGTCACACTGTTCACCTTCCTATAATCAGTGCACATACGGAAAGTTTTATCTGGTTTCGGAACAAGTATGCATGGTGAACTCCAATCACTTTTACTGGGCTCTATGAAATCGTTCTCCAGCAAATACTGAATTTCTTTTTTCAAGTATTCCTGTTTGAGAGGGTTCATCCTGTATGGGTGTTGTTTCACAGGTTTTGAATCTACAATTTCAACATCATGAAAAATTTTGTTTGTCCTCGTAGGAATATTTGGAAACAAGTTCTCATATTCGAATAATAACTGTTTAAGTTCATTTTTTTCTTGTTGTTGAAAATGTACGAGTTTCTGGTCTAGATTTTTCATAATTTCCGAATTCCGAAGATTTGTTGCTCCATGATCTACAGTGCCGAATTGAATTTCTTCACTTAGATCCTCAGTTGGTGGGACAGGTACAACTAAATTAATTGTATGATTTACTTGACTATCTCTTTCAATATCCTCCTTTGACATGTTAATGTGGCAAAGTTGTGTTTGTTTTCGCCTGCCAGAAGTATTTATGCTGCAATTTAAATCATTTACTTTCTTTTCAACCGTGTATGGACCATAATACTTGGCTTGAAGGGGATTTAGCGGAAAGGGCAAGAGAGTTAGAACTCTATCACCAGGCTGAAAACTTCTATCCCTTGACTTTTTATTATATCTTGATTCTATTCTGGGCTGAGCAGAGTGCAGATTTGCTCTTGCAACCTCACAAGCCTTTGACAACTTATACTTAAAATCAGAAACATAATCAAGAAAATTGAGCTCAGTATCTTCATTTAAAAGAAGTTTCTCTTTCAACAATTTCAAAGGTCCACGCACAGTATGTCCGAAAACTAGATCAAAGAGACTGAATCCTAAAGATTCTTGAACGGTCTCCCTAACAGCAAACACAAGTAAATAAATGCCTTCATCCCAATCTTTGCTCGTATCAAAGCAATATGATCTAATCATATTCTTTAAAGTTTGATGAAATTTGTCTAAAGCCCCTTGGCTCTCATGGTGGTAGGCAGAAGATTTAAATTGTTGAATGTCTAATTCGTGCATAGCTTGCTGGAAAATTCCAGACATGAAATTTGACCCTTGATCCGATTGGACAGATTTGGGAAGGCCAGATTGGGTAAAACTCTTTATCAAAGCTTTTTACTATAGTTTTGGTTTTAATATTCCTCAAAGAAATTGCCTCTGTGAATCTTGTTGACGCACACATAATGGTCAATAAATATTGGTTGTCTGACTTGGTCTTAGGTAAGGGACCAACACAATCTACCATAATTCTGGTAAATGGTTCGTCAAATGCAGGAATTGGTTGCAGATGAGCCTTAGGTATCTTCTGATTGTGTTTTCCTACCATTTGACAAGTATGACAAGATCTACAAAATTTACAAACTTCACTTTTGCCTTTTGGCCAATAAAAGTGAGTCAAGATCTTGTTATAAGTTTTATTTATCCCTAAATGACCAGCCAGAGGAGTTTCATGGGCCAAACTAAGAATTTCCCGTCTGTAAAATTTTGGAACTACAGTCTGATAGTTCACTGACCACTCGTCTTTAGCAGGTACCTCGGGAGGTCTCCATTTTCTCATAAGAATTCCATTTTTAATGAAATAACAGACAGGTACTTCAGTGACTTCAGTTTCACTAATGGCCCTTTGAAACAAATAGGAGATCTCAGGATCTTTTTCCTGTTCGACGACAAGTGATTGTCGTTTATCACCCTGATTAGATAAAACAGAATGCGTATTTAAGAGAGGATCACTGTGATCAATACCTTTTGAGTGATCCAAATTAGAAGTGAAAGTGACCTCATCAAAAGCCTGACCAATACATGTGTCAGCTAAATGAATATTTTCCTTATCAAAATCATTCTCAAGAGCTTTCTTTGCCATAGCTCTGGTAACTGCACAAGCTGGGTATTACTCAGGGTGCTTGGATCCAATACTGCCTTCACTAACTGATGTTATTAATACCTCTCTCTCAACTGGCGAATTCCCATCATTTTACAAAACTGCCATTGTAAAGCCTCTGCTGAAGAAACCAACACTCGACCATAATGATTTAAAGAACTACCGCCTAGTTTCTAATCTCCCATTCATGTCAAAATCTTAGAAAAAGTTGTTCTATCCCAACTTGTATCTCATCTGAATTCAAACAGTCTTCTTAGCAATGTACAGTCTGCATATCGCCCTTGCCACAGTACTGAAACTACTCTTCTGAAAGTAGTCAATGACCTTCTCTCTGCTTTGGATGGCGGAAAGATTACAGTCCTCACTCTCCTTGACTTGTCTGCAGCATTTGACACTGTAGACCATGATATATTACTTCACCGTCTCCAGCATGTATTTGGCATTCATGATACGGCCTTACTATGGTTCAAGTCCTACTTGGTCAACAGGACACAAATTGTGTCCGCAAATGGAAAAAACTCCAGCCCAGTTGAACTATGCTGTGGTGTTCCACAGGGGTCTGTTCTTGGACCTGTTCTCTTCATTCTATACACTCAGCCACTCTCAAGTGTCATAGATCATCATCCAGTGTCTCACCAATTGTATGCTGATGACACCCAAATATACAAATCTAGCCATCAGCTGAAGTTGAAGCTACCATCCAAGGCGTAGAGAGGTGCATTTCCGATGTGAAATCATGAATGACATGTAACAAGCTGCAGATGAATGATGATAAAACTGAAGCCATCCTGATTACAACACAAAGACTTTCTCATTCACATCCTTTACCTCAGACAATAAATATCAGCAATACCAACATTAAATTCACACAGTCAGTATGAAACCTCGGTGTTACTCTTGACAGTACTCTCTCATTGCACCAACATGTCATGAACATATGCAAGGCTGCATGTCTTGAGCTGAGACGCATCAGCTCCATTCGCAAGTATCTTTCAGTTGATGCCACTAAAACACTTGTGTGTTCCTTAGTACTTTCAAGACTGGACTATTGTAACTCAATTCTGTCTGGTTCGCCTCAATATCTACTTCAGAAACTTCAAAAAGTTCAAAATACAGCTTCTCGAATCATCCTTAGAGTACCACGATCAGAGCACGCCTCTCCCCTGCTCTGTACCCTACACTGGCTATCCATATGATCCAGAATTAAACACAAAATTTGTTCTCTGTGCTACGTTTCACTGATGGGCTCCAGTCCAACATACCTATCTGACCTCACCCATGTGTACACACCTGCAAGATGCTTACGCTCCTCTTCTGACACTCGTATTCTCATTATTCCCACTATGAAGATGAAATCATATGGACAACGCTCTTTTGCATACCAGGGCCCAGCAACGTGGAACGAATTGCCCACTGCACTTAGACACAAAGACACAGTGATCTCATTCAAGAGCGCTCTTAAAACTCACCTATTTCAACTGCAAGAACAGACTTAAAGACCTAATAATGTGTCCTTGCCTTAAATATTTACAGCATATTTTCTGTTTCTACTTTCGTGGTGTTTGTTTTTAATTTTGTAATCATATCATTATATATGTTTTTTAAGTGTTGTCAAATGTTGTAAAGCGCTTAGAGCTTCTAAAGATTAGGCACTATACAAAGTCCTCATTATTATTATTATTATTATTATCATATAACTGTTCAATCCACCAAGGTATAGATAGGGTTATTGGAACCTTGGTTCCAATTGTTTCTTCATAAACCTCAGTGATAATATTTGGTGAATCAAGTATACATTCTGCACAATTTCTGCATGCCTGTCATGCACTGTTCTAGATAGCAGTCTCAGACTGACAAACTGACAAGGACAGAACCACGCATTACACACCATTAAGAGAGATAATTCTGCTGTACAAGGGTAAAAAATTATTCTGTTACAGAAGATACATTTTATAAAATTGTTAAACTATAAAAAATACAAAACATCAATATGAATTAACCTATTCTCATATGTAGCTATGGGGTGGTTAGAGCATCAACCTCAGATGCAGGTGGTCACAGGTTTGAGCCTGGGCAGAGTCATACAAAAGACTTTTAAAAATGGTACTTGCAGCTGCCTTGCTTGATGCTCAGCATTAAGAGGTTAATGTTTGAACTGGTCTGCTTGGTGTCAGGATAATGTGACTGAGTGAGACATGATGCCATATGTCTGTCATATAACTGTGCTTTGAGTTCTCTTTGTGTCCACTATTTCTCACTTGACATACTTGCTTTCAACATTGCTTTTAAGCAATAATTTTAGAAAATTCTGCCTTGTATGTATATCATGAATGCATTTTGTTAGTGTATGTATGTATCATATTCATATTCAGTGTATTCTAGGGGTCAAGCTAGAAATGAATTTTAGGAAGAATGACTTCTCCTTTTCTACAGAATGGGACAAGTGTGTGTGCATGTGCACAGTGTATTCATTGTAATATTAATGAGATTATCTTTCATCTCATGGCCTGAGCTTGTTACCATTTTGTGACGCTTTTTTTCAAACTTTGTAGTTTATGTTTTTGCTATGAAGTAATTAGACAGGGAACATGATCAGTGCAAAATGATAGAGTGACCTTGCATCTCACTGACTGGGCTTGTTGCCACTCTTTAAGCCATATTTGTGATCAGTTGGGTTTATTATCATCAACATCTTGGATCACTTCAGTTATGAGCAAGGCTGCTTATTACTTACGCCTTCATCTTTAAAAAGAATTTGTATCAGGTAAAGATTTCAGTTAGAATCAGCATGACATAAAGCATGGAAGATATGATGTGTTGTTATGCTGCTACACAGGGTTGCTTAGTAAAATGGTCAACTTTTAAGTTACGTAAGCCAAATGAATGATATCAGGCCCAACTGGGCCAATTATTAGAAGTTATTGCCCTTTTGACTTACAACTAGATGTATTGTATGACAGAATTCTGTGATAATTTTGCATCTAGCAGCTTTTTATGGGTTCCTGTGAAAAGTAGTATGTGTTCTGCTTGTCATCAGTAGATATCCATATTGACTAGAAATTTGATTCAGACTAGGAAGAGTTATGGGCCTTTTTTCTTTTACAATGGACTCCATCTGTCACTTTCATGGGTGTGTGCGGGGGTATATTTACATGAGCAAATTGCTCACTATTCCTACATTATGATTTATCAGGGGAGTAAAAAAGAAATTAAGAGTGTCAACTTGTGATTTTCCAATGATTTAGACTTTTGTATCTTGTTTTTTGTTGGTTTTTTTGACATAATTTGTCAAGTTTCTTTAAGTTAAATTTGACAAATTCTTTTAAATAAATTTCCAGGTTTCTTGACATTAAATGACAATGGTGCTGCTTGCGCAATATGGCCATCATGGTGATCAGCTTGAAAATCTTGTTTTTGCTACCCTTCCTCATTTGATGGTCATATCAAAATGGTCTACTTGGTCCAAAATGAAAATGGTGCCAATCTGACAAACAATATGGCTGCCACAGCAGTCATCTTGAAAATCTTGTTCTTTCTACTCATGAATGGATAGTCATATCAAGATTAGGTTTTGACTAAAAGACTTCTTATGTAGTCTACATGGTCCTAAATAAAAATGGTGCGGAATTGATGTCAATATGGCCACCACAGCAGCCATCTAGAAAGTCTTTTTATGGCTACTCCTTCTGAATAGAAAGTGAACTTCTTGTGTTGTGTCCTACATGAAAATGGTGCTGATATGGAATCTAATGTGGCTGCCACTCTGGCCAGGTTTAACATTTTGTTATCACTACTCCTGAATGAATGGTCATATTCATCGTGGGAATTTCACTAAGACACTTCTTATGATGTTTTGTTGATCTCAAATGAGAATGGTGCTGTTCCGATGTCCAGTATGTGGCCATCATAAAAATCTTGTTTTAGCTACTTCTCTTAAAGGGAAAACCATTTTGATCAAGGGTTTTCTTCAGAAAAGCACTTATGGTCTCTACTTAGTCATAAAGGAAAATGACTAAGCCTCAGTATTGCCACCATGGTGGCTGTCATGAAATTGTTATCTTTACTGTCCAATGGATTGCTATATCAACACCGAGATTTCACCATTGACTTTGGTAGTTGGTCCTAAAGGAAATGGTGTCTTACATCCACTATGGCTACCATGACGTCTGCAATGAAAATGTTGTCAATACTCCCCCTGAATGGATGATGTTTATGACATGGGGTTTTGATGAAAAAAATATTTCTAATGATGTCTATTTTGTTTTAAATGGAAATGGTGCCTATCTGACATCCAATATATCTCCACCACACCAACTAATTTGAAAATCTTGTTATTACTGAAAAATACTAGAGATATTTTGAATACTGATCAGTTAAAAGGAAGAAACCTTCACTGGACTCTTTTTACCCTTTATTTAATTTGACCATTACATCATCTAGATTAATTATAATCATACATGATGTACATAAATCACCTTGGTATGTCCTTGGGGAAACCATATTACTCCATTCGCTTTAACTAAAAAATAACCTACTGGTGTTTCTGTGCCATAAAACTCTAAAACCAAACCAAACTGATTGTATTATACTGGGGTAGTTGATATATGTGCATGCCATGTCACATCTGACTTATCTAGATTTTTTATATGTGGATGTATTACTATTTGTGTATATGATGATCATACCTTATTATTATTATTATGGGGCCCCGAGTGGCCGAGTGGTCTAAAGCGCTGATCGTTACGGATCACTGCCATCTCACCTCTGTCTGCGTGGGTTCGAGTCCAGGCTCGGCTAACGTGGGTACGTGAGAAAGCCTGCCAGTAGCTTCTCGTGGGTCGGTGGTTCTTCCCGGGGTTTTTCAGGGTTCTTCCTCCACCATTAATACTGGCCGCCATGTATAGCCTATCTTGTGCTGAAAAATGGCGTTAAACCCTATAACAACAACAACAACATTATTATTATTATTATCATTATTATTATTATTATTATTATTATTATTATTATTATTATTATTATTATTATAAAGTAAGAGGAATATTTATGTTTTCAACACTGAATATGTTATACCATCCTGGGAAGGATATAAATGACTGGTCATATAACAATCTTACGTACATTTGTGTGAAAGAGCTAATGCTGAACTTTGTTAATGTTAGATTTAGTTACTTTTGGATTAGAATTTTGTTATCAGTGATTGTTATTTTTGATCCTTCTAAAATGTGCAAAAAACTGGATAAGTAGAAAATATTCGGTTTTTTCACTTGGTTTTACTGTGTCCATTTTGTTCTTATTTAATTACTAATTCCACAATAAATAATAATTTGCACCCACTTAGTATATATTGGTTATCATACAATTACAATGAAGATGATGTTGAAGTGATAAACTCTTTGTCATGTTAGAGTAAATGGCTCAACCATGTCTTTTAAACAAAAGTGATTTTAGTAAGATACAATGAAATAAAAAAAAAATTTGACCAGGATGCTGTCAGCCTTCAGTTTATTATAATTACTGGTTTTAATAAATCCATGCTATTTTGGGAAAAAAACCTGGCATTTAAGTGTGTCACATGATCACCTCAGCTAAAGACATTCAGTGTACCAGTGAGTATTCTGTATTTACTGTTATTTTTGTGTATATTTTAAATGAGATAAAAGTATTTAAAGGAATCAGTGTGACTCAGACAAGAAAAATAGCTAAGATAAATTGCTGTTTCAATAATTCTCCAGTAGGTCATATCCTTTTTTTTCTTGGACATATGTGTTAATTTGGAAACATTTGCTTATAAAATTTACCACTGTTTATATTTTTCAGGAAGATGCCGGAGTTACATGCAGATAAAGAACAAACTGATGGTATAAACCAGGTACCAGGAGTGGAGATGTTCATTATCCTTAAAGAATACATTTATGCATAAAAGTCTTAGGCTCACATGTCTTGCCCATGCATTGACTTTCTGCCTTTGCGCTTCAGTTAATTTTGTTGTCTGGAGCCAACATGACTAATATAATGCTTGCAATATCCTGAATATGCAGTTTTTAAGGCCCAGAACTACTTCAACAGGATCAATGTAGAAATCTTTCTATCCATATTATATCTGCTTGTCCCTCTACACAAATTTGATTGCCCTACTTTTATTTTTTGTTTTATAAACTGTTAATATCCAAACAATGTTGTTTAGGGTTTCATTTAATTTCTGTCTTCAAAAACTTAAGCCTTTTGTATCAGCAACCACTCGCTGCCAAGTGGCCTAAAAGGTTAGAGCATCCACCTCAGATGCAGGATTTTGCTGGCATGAACCCCGGCCAAGTCATACAAAAGACTTATAACAATGGTACTAGAAGCTGCCTCTTCTTCAAAAACTTAAACAGCTTGTTATAAACAGTATTTCTGCAGGTTTGCTGCATTGGAGGTTTCAGATGTTTTCTCGCCATTTTCAGTGGCGTTGTGGCCCGTGGTCAGCAATTTTTATTCACATCCGTAGTGTCTGATAACTAACATGACTCAGTATTTACTAAACATACTTTCATGACATTTTTAAATTTAGATCTGCCTTAGTTTCTTCTTTATTACGTTATCCAATCATAATACCTAGGAAAACTACTACCTCTTCATCACAAATCTAGCCCTCGCAGATTAAAAATTTTGTTAGTGAAAAAGCTAAAAGTTATCTGCCCACCTAGAGTGATCAGAGATCTCAGAAACACTTAATTACGCATATTTGGACACAAATTTTTTATTTGGGACGCAGAAAATCACCCACACAGGAGTCCTCCGTATGCACGTTTTTGTTGCAAACAGGAAAGTTTCATGGCAGAATAAATATGTTCTAATCACTATGAAAACTGAAGCAATGCTTTTATTTTAGTTTGTTGCTGACTTCTTTGATCAGAGGTCTCCGGCTTGCTTTGATGAAGGTGCATATGTTATTGAAGGCGCCGCTAAGGCTCCCATTGAAGGACCAAACAAATACCCGTTTGTTATTGCTGTGGCAACATCAAACAATTGTAGAACATTGAGACAAATTTTTTTAAAAATTTCCTTAGTATATATCGGTGCTTCAGAGGTAATCAGTTTTCTTCGAAGCTGCAGCAAAACTATTTTTTCTGGGTTTGTTTTTTTTTTTTAAATTGCAGTCGTCAGGTCGACTGTAGTCATTTCACGTTCCCGCCCTCAGAGGTGGTCGATTGTAGCTAGTCAGTTGCATTGCTATTTTGATTATATTACAGCATACAGCACCAAGGCCAGATATCAGCATAAGCGGATTATGATATAACAATGCACTGTTAGGGTGGTTTGTCAATATGAAACAAGGATTTGTTTATATAACAATAGATTCCAGTGCATTTTTATATCCATGTTTGCGGCTTCCTGTCATGGTGCCTTTGAATTTCTCCACTCCAAACCCAAGACTGTATATACAGTTTTTATCAGCCAAAAATGTTGTCGCCAAAAATATCGCCAGATGGTATATTTTGTTGCCAATAAAGAAAACGAAATTGCAATTTGCGACATTGGCGAAGCCCAGAGCGATCACTGTTATTGATTACATTTCCGTTTGTAGCCGTATAAATATTGCCTGCGAACTCAGAATCAAGAGAATTGGATAAAATGCCATTTGCAAATTTAGACAAGTATTTTGGGGTTAAATGGAAAAATGATGAAGATTTCAATGAGATTCAGAACTGTGCTAAAGTTGCTAGAACTGATAGTTCGTATGCGACAGTAGCGAAGTGTAAGAAAGTACGTGATGCATGGCTTAGTGGTTGGAATCAACTTTCCTTGACAAAATTCATTCTGATGGACAAACAGGAGTTATATGCCAGTGGTGTAAAGAATGGGGGAAATTAAACTCTATGGCAACTACTGGTTCTTCAAGTCTGCAAAGTTCCACATTTTCTAGGCATGAGACATCTAGAGACCACCTACTTGCTGCTGAGGCTTATCAAAGCCAAGCATCAGAAAATTTTGTGAAATGCGACATAGACGAAAGCGAACTATATTGTAGTTAAGAATATGATATTTGTACATGATATCAATTTTAATACATACTTTTTTTAAAGAATAATAAATAATTACCAATAAATAAAACTGACAAAGTTTTGTGTCTGTTTATTCCTGGCATTTTAATGCACATTTAGCCACTTCAGCACGCTTCTGGGAGGGGACTGCAACTTTTGCTGGTGGGACTCCTATTTTTACCAAATTAGGAATCCTAGTGAGACCTCTGGTGATCTCCCCTTGATACAGAGATTGGTAACAAATCCTACTTCTGCTTGTGCCAAGAACCAAGCTCTCTGTAGACAAAATCCATACAAGTGGTTTGGAAGTTTTTCTTCCATTAAACAAGTTGAAGAAGCTTCATCTTCGAAGGGAAGTTACTCCACTTATAAATTTCCAACTTTTCTATTCTTTCTTCCAACAACAAAGTTTCCAACTTTTCAGTGTTTTCACTCTGCCATCTTCACACACTTAGGCGCTATTACAACTCTATGGTCTTAAAATAAGGAATAGAAGAGAGTGAGAAGCGACAAGCTTTGTAAAATTCAAATAAAAAATAAATAAAGTATTTTCCTTGAATACTAAGTGAAAATTTAAAAAATAATTTATGGTATTGTGAATTAAATCCCAAATAATCATAGAATTATTAACACAAGTCCTAATGAATAAAGATAATCTTTCGGATATTCCAAATAATTTCCAGTGCCGAAGGTGTTGATGTGCCTGTAGTGGTAGTCTCTAATGTACTAATCTAGCAATGGCATGAATAGTATTGATGTGCCAACAGTGTTTTGTTGAATCACAGTAATATATTCCTAGGTTTCCTTGTTTGACTTCACTATAATTGCCAGTTAATATCTCTTTCCAAGAATATTATAGAGCACTTTGTATTTCCAGAGAATAATAAATAATTTCACCCAAATCAAAATCTGCATACAACAATATAAATGATTTCTGCCAGATGTTACCACAGGCACATATAATTTTTCCAGTAAGCAAGATTATATAAAAAACTTAGAAACAAAAGAATAACCTGGATGAGGGCCCAGAGTTTATGTCTAGAAATATCCCTGTTATAATTAGGTCTGTTACTAACATTATAATAAAGAATATGGTAAACACAATGTCCTTGACTCAAAGATAAATATGTTTACTTCTCTTGATAATGACCCTATTATTAAGATACAATTGTACAGAACCCACAACATATAATGAATAAAAACTTGATTTTGGACAAGGTCAGATACAAACCTAACAGACAATGCAAATTAAATATCAATAACACCATTTTTTTCAGTTTAGACTGGTGTGTTACGTAGTTGTGTATCAAAATAGAATGAATCTGTGATGCATGGTTTCACATCCAAGAAACCTGTTTTCTTGGACTGTACAGTTACTATAAATAGAAAATAAGGAAATTAGAAGGTCTAATGATGAATAAATGTACATCGGCCAATAGTCCCACAATACAAGCCTCAAACTGTAATTGTTATTCTGTGTGTCACTCACTCCTGGTATTGTTCAAGTGAACTTGGAAACATGTTTTTTGTTTTGTTATGGGTTTTTTTTACAATTTTTAACTGGTACCCAGTTACCCATTTTATTACCTTGGGTTATTATCAACAGGCAAGTATCCAGGTACCTGTTGACATTCTTAATGAGCAGACATTTTAAATGATTGACTGAAATTTGGAGCTGAAAGAACTGGTGCACTCTGAAGTATGGCCTTTAACTTGTCACAGTCCTCTGACATTTTTCAGACTAATGAAGCTTGGTTTTCTTGCTTAAAAAATTGTCGGGTTCAGCAATTTTGATAAACTTTGGAGCAAAATTTCTGATAATATCCTTGTTTAGCCAAAAATTGCATCAGTTGCTTTTTACTGATAGCACTGGGAATTCAGAGCCTTGATCTTAGCATATATAGATTTAATTTGTCCATGTCCCACAATATGTCTTAGAAATGTTACACAGGTATGGCAAAACTCACTTTTGGATCAATTGTTATCTTTCAAGGTGACATTGTAGATGATGACATCATTGATGTAAGCATCACAGTTATCTTGACCAGATGTAATCATGTTCATTAAACATTGAAAAGTACAAAGCAAACCTTTCATCCCAAATGGCATCCCTTTATATTGTTAAAGTCCATCAGGAGTTATGAATGCTGAAATTTCTTTTGCCCTTTCATCGGTGGAATTTGCCAGAATCCTTTCAAAAGGTCAAACTTGGTGACATATTTTGCATTTCCAATTATGTCATTGCAGTCATCGATTCTTGGTAATGGAAACGAATCTGTTTTGGTCACACTATTCACTTTTCTATGGTCTGTGCACATGTGGAAAGTATTATCTGATTTCGGTACAAAAATACATAGTGAACTCCAGTCACTTTTACTCAGTTCTGTGAAATCATTCTCCTGCAAATAATGAATTTCTTTTTTTGCAAACAATCCTGTTGGAGAGGGTTGAACCTGTATGGATGCTGTTTTACAGGTGTGGAATCTATAATTTCAGCGTCATGGTAGATTTTATTTGTTCATGTTGGAATAACTTGAAACAGGTGCTAATATTCAAGCAATATCTGTTTTTGTTCATTATTTTCTTGTAGCTTTTAAATAAACAGTTTTGATCTGGAAGGGCTGGATTTGTGAGATAGTAGTAGTTCTTAAGGTATTATGATCAGGTAAGTATTATCAGAGAAAAATTTTGCTAGAAAAAATTGTTTTTATCACAATGTTTAATGCAAGTCATAGTTCTAAAATGTATTAGAAAAATCAAATATAATAAAATACATTCAGCTATTTTTGTTCATTGAACAATTTCTGAAACTAGCTCTGTCAAAAGTAAAGAAAACAAACCTGATGAAAAAAGTACCATATGGTGAAAAGTTCAGGTAATAAATAAAGGTCTTTATTAGATTGCCAAGTCAAATACATATTGCAGTCATAAGAGTGCGTTCATTAAGTAGTGATTACTCTCTCTCTCTCTCTCTCTCTCTCTCTCTCTCTCTCTCTCTCTCTCTCTCTCTCTCTCTCTCTCTCATCAGTTTCCTTTTCAGCTTGATTATTGAGAAAGAGAGAAGCAGGACAAAAAGAACTTTATATATCACAAGAAAAGTTTCATGATCTCACTTTTGTTTAATAATTATTTTTCGGCTGTGCAATTCATTGAAGGAATACCTCAGAGACAATACCTGACACCTCCAAAAATTTGAATGGTTGGTCCCTTTCAAGCTTGTTACAGTTGTCACTCTTGGCAGTGCTGCGTATCCCCAAATATAGAAAAAGGTTCTTTACCTGAGAGACTCACTGATAAACAGACTTGCCCACCAGTTAAACTTTAAACTCAATTTTGTGGAACTTGAATTTGTTACTGAATGGGATGGCCATGTGAGAGTACTTTACCCATCAACACATGACAAACTCTGATCACTTGCATATCAGCATGTGATATATTCCTGCAGAAAATTAATTCTCAAATTCAGCAAATTGAACATGTTGCTATTGATACCTCTACCCCATTCATGCATATGGTAACCAGTATCAACCTTCTGTGAGACTGCACCTATTGAACAGCCACCATATTGTTTACAACATGCTTGTGCAACTTCCTCAAGGGCTTGGGTCAGATAAGAAATTTTTAAAGCCACACCCTAGGATGTATATAAGCAGATAAAACCAGGTTACAGGCTGGTTCTGGCCTGTGGGCCATAGCTTGCATATGCCTGATTTTACATCAGCGTCCACTATTGACAGCAGACTTTCCTGACCTGTTGTAATGCTTGTTTCACTGATGTACTATTACACTGATGCAAAGTCATTATCTATGGGCCTACAAGTCATGCTATTTCCCTGATATTATTAACACACGATTAATAATTGGCAAAGATTTGACATCTGTATTTGTCACTGTCCTGATCTGTATTTTTATGGTATCCGCATACAGAGGTGGTTCCTTTCGACCATAAATATAGTTTTCCCTCATACAGAACTAGGTGACATCATCTATAAACATGGCTCCTGCACTACCAGGATTAAACCTATTTCTTACGCAAAATTTGTCAACTTTGGAAAGAAATGCGAGTTAGATCCCTTTTCATTAGGGTCAGGGGTCATTCAATATTTTAAACTTATCCATAAAGTCAGGCAAAGCTTTGGTTCAAGGGTCACAGAGAGTAGCCACGTATGGCTTCATTGAATTTCCTATTCATCACAGGCTTCTCACTTGAGCCAACTGTCTTTTGATCTTGGTGAGTTAAGCAACTGGTTTCTCCTGATACTGTTTTTAAGTATGAACAGCTGTTTCCAAATGAAACTTACACAAGTTGACCAACAAAAGTGTCAGTGTTGTTGTTGTTGTTGTGGGGCTTAATGCCATTTTTCAGCACACAATAGGCTATACATGGCGGCCAGTATTAATGGTGGAGGAAGAAACCGGGAAATCCCCGGAAAGAACCACCGACCCACGAGGAGCTACTGGCAAGCTTTCTCACATATCCACATTCGCCAAATCCTAGACTCGAACCCACGCAGACAGATGTCAGTATTGTTTTGTAGTCATATGTAAGTTGTATGTCAGTAATAAAATTACTGTTTCGTCATGGTGCACAACACAAATTTAAATTGGCAGTTATTTTAAGTACATGATGATTTAATTTATAGGATGGATTAAAGTGAGCAGGAAACAGTAATCTTGTGTGGAACATAAATTTGGGAGAGAACAACAAATATTCATATTTTATGATTTTGTTTAATAATGTACATAAAACATTATTTATAACCTAATAATAATAGTAATAATAATAATGATTATAATAATAATATTTGGTGCATGGTATTTGTTCAAAAACAAATTTTAAAAGGCAGACCTGTGTACAGAAGCCACCTGTGTACACTGGACAGTTTTGCCTTTTCACCATTGGTGGCTGCTTTTCCCAGGTTTGACTCTGTGTGTGGGTGTGGGTGGGTGGGGGTGGGTGGGTGTGGGGGTGTGGGTGTGGGTGTATGCACAACCCTTTAGTTCAGAGCAAATATATCCAGGATTCACTTAGATGGGTGGCTTCTGAAGAGTTATGTCACAACATAATTTTTGTAGATTCCAGAAATAATTTTAATTTTTTTTTTAGAATTTATTGCATTTTCATGCATTCAGTGTAACGATTTGCTTTTTGCTGTTCTTTTTATTGGTATAAAATGCACACTCAGATGTGAGCGACAGGACCAGATCAGTGTCTAGAACAGCATCAATCCTGATGTGCCAATTGTTAGTGGCTGGTGGGCCTGGATCTATGCTCAGTATGCATTATTTTTGGAGACAAGTGGTAATTATTAAATTTTTCCATTTATGTTTTCAGCTCCCTCCATTGGCATCTTCGTCCGATGATGAAGATGATGCATACAGTCAGCTCTTGTCCTCAGTCTCGGGTAGTGCTAGACCCATACAGCAGTATGCAGGTAAGAATACAGAATCATTTTTCAAAAAAGATAGATTAAATAAATAATTAAATAATTAAATAATTAAATAAGCATTTAGTATATGCAAAATGAGCTATTGCTGGCATTTCTCAGCAGTGAATTTGTGTGTTGAACATTTGTGAGTAATAAATAAGACCTACCATAATCAGATAAAGTAAGCAGTCTATTTGCTCAGTAATCATTTGTACAAACATGGATTAAAACCATTACATAGTGATTCAAGAGCATGTGCAGTCTTTTATACAGACATTTGGCCACCATTTTGCTGTCTCATCCTACATAGACTAGTATTAATTACAGCGAGTGGTGTGGCTGTTACGAAGCGAGACTGAGATCGAGATTGCATACACACAGTGTAAAGATAATTGTTTTTATTTTTGGTTCAGTCTAAAACCTTTTTGAGATCAGGGTCCAGCACAGGTCATCTGAGAGTAACTGGAATAGTGATTACATTTATTCCACACTTGCAGGATGGAGAAATCCACTTGCACAGTACCTTATTCAAGCTCAAATTCAGCTTGGGGAAAGCTCATGTTTGCGAGGTGCTTACCAGAAGGAAAGTTAAAATATTGAGACTAAAAGATGTTGTGCAAGTTATATACTCTGTGAACTTGCCACTGTGTGTATATCAGCACCTTAATTTATTGTTTATATGAACCACATGCTTCTGTTATATACATGTTTGTAATTTCATTCATCTATTAAAGGGGTCCCGAGTGACCATGTGGTCTAAAGTGCTTACCATTCTGGATCACTGCCATCTGACCTCTGTCTGTGTGGGTTTGAGTCTCAGGCTCAGCTAACATGGGTACATGAGAAAGCTTGCCAGTAGCTTCTCGTGGGTCGGTGGTTCTTCCCAGGGTTTTCCAGGGTTCTTCCTCCACCAGTTATACTGGCCACCATGTATAGTCTATCTTGTGCTGAAAAAAAAATGGCATTAAACCCTACAACAACAACATCTATTGAACCTTTTTTTGCATCCTGTAAAGGGCATTTCAACATGGTCTAATAGATATACCTTTCAGTTTTCTGAAAAAGTACTTTACTAGATTAAAAATGATGACTGCGGACAATGACAACATTAAAACTCAGTTATTTTGATCAGGTAAATGGAATGTCAGTTTTCTGTTAAAAATATAATTTCTTCATCAGATATGTTCCTCAGTCACATTACATTAGGAATATTAGCCTGCTACCTCATGAATCCAGCCCTGCTAAGGGACAAAAATAATTTTTTTTCCTGTCTATGCCAGGTGTTGCAAGATTTTAGCTTCGCTGCTTTACTGATAACATCATACATTTTTCCTTCGATAAAAGAGACATTTTAGTGTTCAAATTGGACCATCTAACATTCATTTTGGATTTATTGCATGGGATAATCATTCTCTTGCAGGTTGTAATGGGCAAGAGTTATTGCCTTGGTCTATGTGAGGAAAAGACGATTTTCATCTTTTAGTAGGGCTGGATTCACAAGTAGCAGGCTATTATTCCTGTAATATGATTGGGTAGGTATTCTTGGAGAAAAATAATTGACTTTAAAATTTTCTCTATCGCAATTCCTGTACAAATCGTCCATTTTTGTAAAACATTGTGGGTAAGACAGGTTCAGTTTTACACCTTTCCTAGTTATCCCCTATAACAATAAACTTTTTTTAAAACCAGTCATACCCATGAAAATAGTTCCTACAAATCTTCTTAACATCCTGCACCAGATGCCTTGACTGAACTTTATATAAAGCTTGTATATGAGACAAGAAAGACACCTTTTGGTGCTAAACATTGAAGGTCAATAGAACTTAAGGAAGGAGAATGGATTCCACAAAATGCCTTAAACCTAATGCCATAAATCATGAACAGACATTTTGGAAGGCTTGCATTTGAGACAGAAAAGGCAGCTTTTAATTTTGGGGTCACTATGCCAAAGTCAAGGTCATTCAAGACTGAAAGAAGAAAGCTGGTTTCTACAAACAAAAACCCTTGGGTTCTGCATCATTTACCATGACCAAATTTTGTGAATGACTTGCCTTTGGGACAAAAAAGACACCTGTTATTCAAGTAGAAAACATCATTTAGTATTGTTAGGCAACATTGCCTAATCGGAGTGACATTGAACTCAAGTTAGGCAGGTACTACATGTTTTGGTACCAGAGTATCTGAACAGTTAAAGAGTATTTTACATAAAAAAAATATTGTGATACTATTTACCACAAAGTAGCTGCATTATATACTGTTTATGCTTTAAGGTCTTGTTAAATGGTGTTTATTAGTTGTTTGGTTCTTGTTAAATGAATCTAATCATTAAACACAAAATTATGGCAATACATTTCCTGTTTCAAGTAAGAATACAGGGTTGTTGAAAACTCTAGAAAAGTGCATGCTTTTTTTTAAAAAAAAATCTACACCAAATGTTTTCTTGAATAAATTGATAATGCTTGATAATTTGTGATACTTTGGCAGAGTCTGAAGAAGAATCTCTGTCTGACTCAGAGGAGGAGGAATTTGTAAAGAGGGATAGGGAAGAAGAGGCAGAAGAAGAGTCAGAGGATCTAGAAGATGAAGAAGAACAGCAGGAAGAAGATGAAGGAGAGGAGAAAGATGTAAATGAAGATTCTCTGTTACAAGGGGAGACTAAACAAACAGGGGATAACCCTGAAGAGGAGTCGGGAGAAGAGGACATTACATCAGATGTGGAGATCTTGGAGGAAGGAGACAATCCTGATGACTTTCTCATTAAGGAAAATGGTCATTATTTTTTTCTCTTATATTTTATATAACCATTAAAAATATTATCTTTATAGCTAGCATATATATTGTGGAGGGAAATATTGTACTACCTTTACCATCAATATCAGTGTGAGCATTGGAATAAGGCTCACAATGGCAGCCATCTTGAAAATCTTGTAAACACTGCTCCACCCGAACAGCTGCTCATGTCAAGATGGGGTTTTCACTATAAGGCTTCTTTGGTGTCTAATTGATCCTTAAAGAAGACAATGCAGATCTGACATCTAATATGTCTGCCATGGTGATCATCTTGAAATTATTTTTAATGTTAGGCCTTCTTAATGAAAGATCATATCAAATTGTGATTTTCACTTCAAGACTTTTGTATAGTTTTGTCTTATCTAAATGAAAATGATTCCCCATGGAAATCTATCATGGTCCCAGTGGTTGCCATCATGGAATTCTTGTTATCGTTACTCCTACTGATTTATTGATGTTGTTCAAGATCACCATAATCAGATTTTTACTGATACCACATAATTTTCACTTTTTACTGATACCACATAATTTTCACTCATCCTGTGGAAATCAAACATAAGTTCAGTTTATAATTCCACATTGTTATTCCTTAACATGAACTCTAAACAGTAATGACTGTATTTCTGAAACAAGCTTCACTGAAAAGTTGAAAGTTTGTGTTCATTTTTTAGTCTGATTAATCATCAAATCTAGGTTCATATGAGGCCACAGCTTGATGGCTCTTGGTTACAGTCTTTGGAGAACAGGTGACTTATGAAGGTTTTCACCCATCAAGAGATGAAGTACACATGCATTTTTGTATTTCTCAGAATACTCTGTGCAGAAAATGCACAACATCATCACGTTTCTTGGATCATGCTTCAGCCATCCATATACATTTTCCGAGCATTTCTGGTATTTCTTGCTCACTTGATCATATTTGAAATCCTGCTCTGTCTTGTCACCATCTAATTTCTGATATTTCATTGGCAGTTGCATGCATCAGTGCGAACTTTTCCAATTCTAGTTTCAGGCCAAAATCTGTCATCATACATATTGAAATCGTTCTTTAGGGCTAGTATACCATGTTAATTTCATGTGCACAAGGACGGGCTGTTTTGAAAATAATCACTTTCTTGATGTGTAAAATAACAGCCATCAGTTTCTGTTATGGGTAATTATTGTACCTTGTCAGGTGCAGGATGTTAATAGGTATTTAGTTAACATAATAAATATATCAATTAACCATGACAGGGACATCCAGTAAGACTTGTTTTAATGTCTATTTGGCTCAGACAATATGGATATGTGAGAAAACTTGCTTTGAGCTTCCCATGGATTGGCTGTCCTTTCTGGGGTCTTATGCTGAAAAATGACATTAAACTGAAAAAGCAAAACAAATATTTCATGTCTAGTTGGTCCTTAAGAAAAACTGTGGTAAATTTCAGGGATATAAATCTTTTTATTATTACTTGTCCAGAATTGATCATCGCAGCGAGAAGGGGGATTTTACTAATAGACTTCTTTTAATGTATAGTTTATTCCAAATATGAATGGTACTGATGAGACCAATAATATGATCACCATGGTAATCATACAAAAATGTTAAAGCTAGTTCTGAACAGATGGTAGTGTAGACACTGAGTTTTCACAGAGAAACTTATTATGATAATCTAGTTGGTCCTAAATAAAAAAAGATGCAAGGGGTTCATGTGTCAGTTTCATTACATTTGTTCAATGTAATGGGTGCTATTAACACAAAATTTATCTTCTAGTAAAGATTACATGTTCCCCCACTCATTATTTAGTGTTTGTGGCAATAATTTAATTCATATTTTGATGTTTCTTTATTACTGTTTACTCCTCTGTTAGTACATGACTTTGAGGTCTTAGGGATAAGAGGTAAATATAATGCAGTTTACACACCTTTGTTGTTATTAAGCATCATCATTTTTTTGTCATCAAAAAATTTCTTTTTCAGAAATTATTTCAGATGTCACAATGTGTGGTTAAGTGTGTGGGCACAAAAACACCACATGGGACACCCACACCAAATGTTTTCATGCACAAAATGCGCACAAGCAGGCATATATGTAAAGGAGGAAAGATGTACATTCTTCTTCATCTTCCTTTGTATCCCGAGGATCTCTGAGTGCACTGTCAAATGCTGGAATAAGCGCGTCCCCAAATAAAAGTGGGGACAGCACCTTATCAGAGGGAGCAGTAGTTACCACCATGGAGGTGGAATGTTTCCCAATATAAACAGGAGGATCAGTGCCTTCCCTGAATGCATCTTTTACAAAAAAGGTAGCAATGCTCTTTTGGGGCAGTAGCCAGAGAGCTGGGTTTGAGGTAAAAAAAAAAGCACCCATCTTCCCCCACAGGTGGGGGTGGGGGGAGGGCCATCACTTTCATAAGCATGAGGAAAGACTTAACAACTATGTGGGGGAAGTGTAGAAAACAATGTTTTAGTGTGGAGACTAACTGCCCCCCCCTCCCCAAGTCAGAAGGTACCTGACACCCATCTGAGATGATGAGCAGTTTGTGCAACTCCAAGAGGGATTTGCAGCTTTCTCTTTCCAATAGCAGAAACAAAAGTCTGTATTTAGAAGACACAGTGTTTCTTAATGTAACAAGAAGGAAGAAAAGTTCTTGTGATACTTGATGAGCTAAACTTTATTTACAACCAATAAAATCTGAGTTTAGAGTTAAGGTGTCACAGTCTCAGATTTAAGCTGACAGAACATACAAATGACTGTGAGCTCAAAGACCATTTCATTTTATAACTTTTACTTAGAATGCCAAATTCCCAAACATGCTTAACTTACTTAAATTTGATTCATGATCTCACATTTTTTTCACAGCTGAAACAGCTGTTTCATTACAATATGTTCATGTCTTTTGTTTTCTCTTGCAGATCCATTTAGCATCCATTTTGAAAAAGATTTAACTGAACAGTTTGCTGAAGAACTTGGAAGAGGAAAACTTTGGACAAAGAAAGAAATAAAGGTTTATGAAACATAACCATTTTTACTTGCTTATAAGTGGAGTCCAACTGAAAACTGCACAGACCTAGATCTGCATAATACATCAGCAGATCTGGGTCTATGCAGTTTGTTAGAGAAATCAGTAGAACAAACAAAATAGACCCTGATCTAAATGCACATTATGCTATGGCAGATGAAGACCTTTGTTGTTTGCAGTTTGATTTGTCTTATAAGTGAATTTATACGGTATTCTGCACGTTGTGGCTTGTAATCCTTTTAGAATTTTTGTCAGAGCTTTTCCAGAGTTAAATGCAGAGTTCAGGAAGAGAGGGAACTGGAAAATATTTTTTTCAAAGACTCTGCTAACGATAAAATTATACTTTAACAAGTCAGCATTCATGTTTAGCAAAATTTTGAAGGTTTACATGGCTGTTTTGGTCATTACACCGTGTATTTGGGCAATATTACAACCTTAAACAAGCATGGCGGAAACCAGACATTATGATTTATCTAACTGATAGGTGTTTCTAGATTACACTATAGTAACTACAGATAGGCACAACTAATTAATCGACTGCCACTAGAACATACTCATCTGTCATCTAATGGATCTACTACTACTCTGCAAGTAAAACAAGAAATTATACTTATTTTAAAACAAACCTTATAAATGTACATGAGAGCACATGCACATGTCTTCAAACTATTGTGATCATTGAGTCAAACCAAAGTGGTCCCTGATATTATGGACAATTTTTAAGGGCTTAATTCAAAACTAAACATGAATATTTATTGGACCTGGTCAATTTTTGGTGACACTTCTTAAAAACTAAAAAAAATTTGTTTAAAATTGCTTGTTATGGAAATAGTTGACATATATGTTTATCTTTTTGTAATAATAAATGCTGTAATCTAGGTACTCCTATCAGTAAGAATTAATTACAATGTATTGTTTCTGCTGTGCTCATTTGATGTCATATGACAAAATTATATGGTGTAGTATCCAAAAGTAGTATTTCAAAGTCTTTGCCACTATAACCCCTTAATTATTGAATAGTCTTCAATATGTTATATAAAGTCTGTACTAGAGGCAGACTATAATTAATTTGCGATTGTTCAAATAAATAGTATTGGCCACTGGATTTCCTTCCCATTCTGTTTTCACAATTTATTCTCACAAGATCGATTTTCTAAAATTTGCAAAGAAATTTTTATACAGAATATGCAGAGTCATAGTTTTCCCACCAAGGTTAAGTGACATGCTAACGATGCAACTCACAGTTAGTGAAATGGATGTAATGAACTTTTAATATGCAGTTTCTAAATTCAAAAACAAATTGTAGCCTTACATGGTGTAGCATTTTATAATATTGTCCACGGACTTATTTGAGACTTGATGGAATAAAGTTTGATACCACCTTAACTGAATCTGAGTGAGATTTAATTGCATGCAGAGATGTTCCAAGCATTTCCCACTGCTTGGATTTGGACAAGCCTGATTTTCAGAATATGCAAAAGCTTTCAAACCATTCACCGGTGGTGGCCATTTAAAACTGTCAGTATTGTTTTCCTGTCTCTCTGTCAAGTACATTCTCATATCACATTAATGCTATGAATATAAACTCCACTACTTCTCAAATTCAGCCCTCCTATGGCCAAATCCAAGCAGCTGGGAGTGATTATGTGGACATTGACAGAATGCCTGATGGGGACAACCCCCACACACAGGCATGTCAAGTTCAGCTTCAACATGGCTGAGAAAGAAATTGTTAGAATTTTTATCAGTTTTGTGCACTTGCATTTGATCTCAATATCAAGCCCTGTATATTCACAAAGACTGTTACCTGTGTTGTCACCCTGTTCAGCTATAACTGCATTGTGTTTGAACATAGTAAGTTTCTATGGTAAAGGGCAGGAGCAACCTTCTTTCCCCTATCGTTAAGTTGGGTTTTCTCATAAATTGGGAAGAGTCAAATCTCACCTGATCCTAGCATTTTGTCCCTCTCAGTATGGAATTTTTTACCAGTCTTGTTCTATTTGGTCTCTGTCCTGTGCACATTGCATGGATTATTGCACTCACAGCATCAGTTTTCAATGGAGTGGGTGTCTGGAGGAGAGATTGGGTTTCTGGAAGATAGAGTGGGTTGGTCGAAGAGAGTTGCAATTCCTCAACTTGCCCCTGTTGCCACGTGTTATGATCTCAGTAAAAATTAAACATTACCTCCATCAGTGGCAACACAATTTATGACTTGTGGTAGGAAACCTGGAGAAACCTCAGTCAGAGATTACAATTTTTACGAACACCATTGTGGACACTTGTGAGGCTCACCTGTTGACCTGCTTCACCAATGTCCAGAGCAGAGCTTGCTTCATTTCAGCCTTTTAGAACTTATGGTGATGGTAAACACATCCCTTTTCTGTAAGGATCAAATTGGTATTCGGATCTGAGACCTTAGCACTGATACTCACCGCTAAAGTTCACTGACATCTCACCTTTGTCCATGTGGATTTCAATCTCAGCCTTGGCCAAAATGGGTGTGTGAAAAAGTTTACCAGTAGCCTCTTTGGGTCGGTGGCTTTTCTGGGGTTTTTCCCTGGTTTCTCCACCACCAGATATATTGACCACTGTGTAGCCTACCATGCTGAACAATGGCATTAAACCCACAAAGAAACAAACAAGATCATACATTATACCGTCATTTTCAATGTCATAGCCAGTTCACATTTTAGAAGGTCCAGTCCCTTTACTCTGAATGGTCTATTCATCCATCATTCTTTCAGTGGATTCTTGTACTTTGGGAGTGTCCAGTGATAGACCTTTTTGCATTGAGTTTGAACTACAAATTGTCCACCTTCCTCACTCAAGTCCTGGGCTCAGAAACCTAAGTCATGAATGCTCAGTCTGTTTGGAGGTGTTTTGGAGCAGAGCCTACCTTCCTATTGTTCTGGTACAGAAAACTATATAAAAAAATGAGAGACAACAACTGCATAGTGACTTTTATAGCCTCATTTAGGTGGGAAAAGTCCTTGGTGAATGAGTCGCGCAAGACAACTGTTGACCTCTTAGGAATAACTCATTGAGGCCCAACCTAATCAAACAGCCACAGTCACAGGTGTTTCATCCCTGTTTTCTGAGGCTCACTTCATGCTTGCTTCTGGTCGAGAAAATCTTGTGCAGAAAAGAACCTTCAGTCATGGAGATAATCTCTCGTGCAAGAAGGCCCTCAACTTTAAAAAGCTTATTCGGCAAAGTGGTGGGGTTTCAGGAAATGGTGTAGGGGAATCAACATTATCCCATTGAGTGCCTTGATCCCACATGTGGCTAACTTAGATTTTGGCATTTTATGGAGAAAAAATTATCCCCTGTTACTATCAAAGGCTACCACTCCATGGTTTCTAACCCTTTCAGGTGTCATGGTAGATGGAATATAGGTCACAATAAGGACCTACTGATCAATCCCGTATCTCTTGCCCTGTTTCCAAAATGGAATCTTTTGTGGGTTTTGGCATGGCTCAACTCAGTTCATTTCAAGCCTTTAACCAGATCATCACTGAAACTGTTATCCTATAAAACATGTTTTTTCATAACCTCCACTTTGGCATGCATGGCAAGTCAGTTGTGTGACCTTTTGATTGACAAAGTTCCAATCAGATGATTCTGTGGTCTTACTTTTGCAACCTGGCTTCATGGTTTAGCATAGAATGCTGTCAGCAGGCAACCCAAGGGTGGTCATTCACTCTCTGTCCTTGATTGATATGTGGAGAGGGGCAGAAATTTTAGACTCAGTCCATGCTTTGTAGCACTACTTGAAGTGTATGGAGAAGAATCTTGGGGTTCAACATGTTCTGATGCAGGTCAGAAAAGATTCAAGCCCTAGGATTGTGGCTGAATGCATACTATGTTCTGCATTAGAGCAATCTCAGTGAACCTTATGTTTGCAAACAATATTTCAATAGAAGCTGTTGACTGGCATCCACAGTCAACCTTTTCAAGATTTTATCTCCAAGATCTCGCATAACAGAGATGATAATTGAGTCCGATGGGGCCAGTGGTTGCAACTCTGCTGACCACCTGACTCAGATGGCATCACACAACCTCCTCACAGGCATGAATTTAGCACTTTCACTGTATTTTCCCAGATTGTTTTCTTACAAGAGAAAATAATTATTTTGTTTGCATTGTCATTACATGTTATGTGACCATCATTTGTGCTTTCACATTATGTGAGCGGTTTATCCTTTGAATGGGAATCCAGCCATTCTTCCATCAAAAGAGGACTGTGGTAGAGGTTTGATGCTCTTGCATTTTCTCTTTCTGTTACTATTCTCTAACATTAATGCGATAGGTAAATGTATTAGACGGAGAAAACAAACTTGTGACATTATTTTCTTCAAGAATACTTACTCGATCATATTATTACTGTTGAAATCCTCTCACACCTCCCCACAAATGTGAGTATTTACATAGATGTTTTGCTCAGTTTAAGCTGGTAAACATGCAATTGATTGGTATCCAGCGAGTCTTGGTAAGGGGAGGTAATGGGTAAGGATTTATTCCCTTTGTATGACAGTGGACAGGAAAGGCAAAATTTTCATCTTTCAGATAGGGCTAGATTCAGGAGGTATCAGAGTTTATTTTCCTTAAATTAATATAATCAGGTTAAATATTCTCAGAGAAACATAAGTTTAGAAAAGGATTTACTTTGCAGGCACTTGACCATACAGAATTGTGGCATGATGCTCAGTCATCTTGTAAGTGTGAATTTCTGCAGTTTTTGGCTGTGCTAAAAAATGAGTTCAGAGTATTATGTACCTGTTACTATTAATATTTCCTTCAGTTTTGATAAAAGTGTGATGCATGATGCAACCCCAAATCATGGCAACTGCCATGATGTTCTTTCTATGTAGCCATTGGTACTGGAATTGGTATACTTTTTTGGCTGTTCTCCACATGTATAAATGGTTTTCACCAGTGATGAAAACCTGTGTTTCATCAGAAAATATTGCTTTTTTCCTGTATGCTTCATTCATGGCATTTTCTTCCTTGCACAACTTAGGTGATTTTGGTCTGTTAGTGGCAGGTAATGTCAGTGTCCTCCAACTGAGTATTTCTTAAAACCATAATCATGCATTTGATGCTGAACTGTCTTCATGGATTCTTTTTGAGGTGCAGATTTGATATAATTATCCACAATCTCTCACAAATGCAGTTGATTAATTTGTTTCACCACTTCTGAAAATTTGACAATCTCCACTTTCATCACTGAGCTTTCTCTGTCCACTGTAGCTGCAGTTTTCCATATTTTCTTCTGGTTCAGATTTACTTGTGAGCTGTGACAATAAATTTTTGCTTGTTTTCTCTGACTTGAACCACTTATAAAATTCTACAGCCAACTTTTGTTGCTCAGATGACATGTGTGTCATCTGCCATCCATTGTTACAACCTGACATTAGAGATCTTTTAAGAGCAGGTAACTCCCTTTGTACAGGTGCATTGGTATAAAAATATCTTCAGTATTTATCCAGATACAACATCTTTACATTTCATATGAAGAATGTCATACAAGAAATGATTTCTTATTAATTAATTGGTGGTTGTTGTTCTTTTGGATTTAACACCATTTTTCAGTGCATGATAAGCTAGCTATTCATGTAGGGGAAGAACTGGGAAAACCCCAATGAGACCCATCAACCCACAGAAAGTTATTGGCAAGCTTTCTCATATACCCATATTGGCCAAGCTCAAGACTCGAACCCATGTGGACAGAGTGATCGATAAAGGCGAGTGCTTTAGACCATTCAGGCACATATTAAGTGGTGCATTTGTTTATGAGCTTGGCTCTTGTTTAGGTGTACAATCGGAAATAAGGCCAGTCTTTGAGTCCAATTCTCATGGATTTTGTTCTTGGATTTAATTTCAGATTCCAGGAGTAGGCAGTGGCATAAAGAGTATGTCAGATTTGAAACATACACCATCCAAGTATAAGAGAGAAAAAGACCTGAAAAATCTACATGTAAGTATGGAACTTCTTTTGGAATATAGTGTACACTCATGTAACATATTTGGGTTGGTAAAGGTCATGATGCAGATACTGTAATGTATTTGGGTTGGTAAAGGTCTGGATGCAGATCATGTAATGTATTTGGGTTGGTAAAGGTCAGAATGCAGATCATGTAATTTATTTGGGTTTGTAAAGGTCTGGATGCAGATCATGTAATGTATTTGGGTTGGTGAAGGTCAGGCTGCAGATCATGTAATGTGTTTGGGTTTGTAAAGGTCTGGATGCATCATGTAATTTATTTGGGTTGGTAAAGGTCATGATGCTGATACTGAAATTTATTTTGGTCAGTAAAGGTCAGGATGCAGGTCGTGTAATAGATTTGGGTGGTGAAGGTCAGGATGCAAATCATGTAATATATTTGGGTTGGTAAGGTCAAGATGCAGATCATCAAATGTATTTGGGTTGGTAAAGTTCAGGCAGCAAATCATGTAATGTATTTGGGTTGGTGAAGGTCTGGATGCAGATACAGTAGCAACATACTGTAAGTTTCTTTTTTTTCTTCAGTTATTGGTATGTTACCTTGTCTTATTAACTTTTGGGGCTACATGGGATGAGCAAGAAACCAACTTTAGCACACAATCTCTAAGCTGTATGCATGTTTAATAAATGCTGACAAAACCTATAATGCATCAGTTCATGAATTTTTCCTCATGTGGGTATTACTTGGTCAAAAACATTAAAACCTGTGTTAAGCAGTCACCTTTGAAAAGTGAAAAAATGGCCTGTAGAGATAGGTGGTTGCTTAATAGAGGTTAGTTTCAACTTTAATTTATTTTGAGGGACTGAAAAAGTGTCTGCTACAGGCATCATTTAAGACAGGTTTGACTTATTGGAGATGGCATGGCTATCAGATATCATTTAAGACAGGTTTGACTTATTGGAGACAGCATGGCTATCAGATATCATTTAAGACAGGTTTGACTTATTGGAGACAGCATGGCTATCAGGTATCATTTGAGACAGGTTTGACTTATTGGAGACAGCATGGCTATCAGGTATCATTTAAGACAGGTTTGAGTTATTGGAGACAGCATGGCTATCAGGTATCATTTTAGACATGTTTGACTTATTGGTGACGGCATGCCTATCAGGCATCATTTGAGACAGGTTTGACTTATTGGAGACAGCATGGATATCTGGATAAACAGGGATTTTGTCTGCAATTTATATTTAAGACATGGCAAAAATTCCTTAACATTGCTCTACTTGACACTAATCATGTTGCCCATCCATCCTTTCATCTGTGAATACATCTATTTGGTTTCTGCAATTTCACTTTGATGGCAATCATTGGATTTTAACCCGATGATATGGTAGGGTAAGGACCAATTTTGGCCATTACTTTGCTGGCAATCATTGGATTTTAACCCGATGATATGGTAGGGTAAGGGCCAATTTTGGCCATTACTTTGCTGGCAATCATTGGATTTTAACCCGATGATATGGTAGGGTAAGGGCCAATTTTGGCCATTATTTTGACACAGATGAAGCTGCCTCTCTTGACCTTAAATATGTATTTAATTTTTGTCCAGGAATGTTTTCAATAAAGGAAATTAACCATTAATAATGCAAGTGGTTTTCTTCTCTATTGTAGCACATATTTTTGTGGATTATATGTGCGTGGTTTGGATTTTTAACGTAGCTTTACCAGTTTCGGTCATATCACTACGATGTCTGCAGTGTGGCATTTTATATTGATGTCTAGCACTAGGGCATCATGCTGCAGACGTGTAGCATCATGTCCCACCTAGTCACATTATTCTTACACCAGGCTGACCAATTTCTAACACTAACCTCTTAATGCTGAGCACTTAGTAAGGCAGCAGTTAATACCATTTTTATAAGTCTTTGGTATGACTTGACTGGGATTCGAACCTACAGTTTCCTGCATCCAGAGTGGAAACTCTATCCACTTAGGCCACCGGAGCAGTCTCATTGATTATGCATATCATAGATAACACCCTCATCAAGCTTATTGCATATTATACTGTGCATATGCTTAAGAGTTTACATAATAGTCGATGATAGTATTCTAAAAATCGTAAGTTTTGTTTTGCAGCAGTATTTTCCTGATCAGTATATATCCATTTAAGTACTGTTAATTATCTCGGGCAACTAATTTTGTTGTCGTTAAAAATGTTTCACTTATGTTTATGTTTAGCACTGACTAGCTGTAAAAATCTCACCAGAATCACCATTACTTTTAGCACTGACTGTCAAAATCTCACCAGAATCACCATTAGAGTTGCAATGACTGTCAAACTCTCACTAGATTCACCATTCTGTTTAGTACTGATTATCAAAATCTCACCAGAAACACCTTATTTGACACTGACTAAGAATTTCACCAGAATCACCTTTTTGTTTGGAGGGGAAAGGTTAACTGTAAAACGAGATAAATTTCTACAACTTGAGAGAGAGAGAGAGAGAGACAGAGAGACAGAGACAGAGAGAAAGAGAGAGAGAGAGAGAGAGAGGCAATTGTGCGATATTTATAACACTGTTTTCTTACTCCACAGAGCGAAGATGTCAGTTTTTATATAGTCATTGTCAGAATGATAAGCAGACATTACTGGGTTCTTATTTTTTTTTTTCAAATTAGTTTCCAGAATGAAGAATAAGAAAATAAATGAAATTATATGATAAATGAACCCCGCCACACACAATGATTTATTCATCAACATCTTCATTGTGTCATAACCAGTTAGAAATCAACATGATTTCATTAAGACAAGTGCGGTGTATTTAAACATTAAGCTTCTTTGATTTTTGTGGGTCAGTATAATCATGCGGTGCAAGATTTTGTTTGGAAGAAATTCCTGCCATATTAATCCATTTATTTCCATGATTTTTTTCAAACGTTATATTAAAGACAGGGCAGTTAAGGATATTCCATTTTTAATAGTTTCATATACACCATAGTGATTTCTATTTGTTACATGTAGCTTATGTTGACAAACCATCATACTTTATTTAAAGGGGCTGCTTCTTCTGGAATAAAGATAATTTTGTACCAGAGATGAGTCTGGTAATTAATTAATTTATTAATAATTTGATCTGAATAAATGGAGTTGATATGCAGGGGTCACGCTACCAGGCGAAGTGGGCGATTAAGTTGCATAAAAAATGTGAATATCACCTTCTTCTGTTAGGAAAGCGAAAAGACTTCGCCCTGCATTTTTTTTAGAGGTACATTGACAAATTATATCTTTTGAGATGCCCCCTCGCCTTAGGCAGGTTTATTCTAGTATTGTGTTGTGGCGAAAGGTATTCTTCAAGCCATCAGTAGCTAGGCCTTGTTTTGATATCAATTACGCTGACAAACAACCTCTTGCACATTCACAGGCATGTGTTTTGATAGCTGATTGACCATTAACCATTTCCCGAGTTGGCAACTAAGGACCCTATCACTACCCGATTTACGCATGTTATCCTTTGATGACAAAAACACACAAACTTGTGTTTCAAAACTTTAACAATAGTATGTATATAGCAATTTGTGTTTTAAGAATAAAATCGGTGATCTGGATATTTTAATTGCCTCTTGTACACTATTTCCTCATAAAATTAGTTTGAAACTGTAAGTGTACCAGTAATGGGGAAAAAATGGTGGACATCGCTATGTCTGGGAAGTACCAGTTTATTAGATTGTTTTCGTAATTCATCAAGCAAATGTATACAGAAAAATATACAATTCATAGAGTGCAAAGCCTAGGTAGTATGTTATTTAAGATTTAACTTTAAAATGCAATTATATAGGTCAGAAACGTATGAGACAATGCTGTGTTGTGGTATTCGTAAGAAGCATTGTAAGGTCAAAGTTGTTTTCTGACATGACTTGTATTTGTGAAAATACGCATAAAAGCTGCGAAGCAGATAATATTTAATCAATGCCTAAAATTAATACAAGTATGTAGACAAATAAATAAACCATAAATTTGCAATCCTATCATAGACTGTTGTAATGAAGCTATGTAAAGTGAGTGATTACATTACGTAAACCCCTCCTAAAAATAGATGCACTCACATCTGTGTTGATTCAGTTGGAAAGAGGGGTTCATATACCGACTATAAATGAGCCATGTCTGTAATTTTATGCATTTTAGTGTATTATGTACGAATAGTTACAGTAATGTTTTATCAGCAACAAAGAAATGAGGACACTTGTGCATTTGCCCTCATGTACATAGTACAGGGGTTGTGTCAAATGCATTTAGTGCCATTATTATGAACTTTTAAAAAGTATTTAAAAAAAATAAAGACAAATATATTAAAAAAATTGATTAAGGGTAGTTGATTAAGCATTTTTACCAACTTTCAAGTACAATAATGTAATCTAGTTACTCAGTTAAATTTTGTTACAATGCAGTTTTTTTTATTCTCTTTTAGAGTCATATGGCCAAAATAACTAAGAAAAGTTTCTACTAGAATATAAAGTATTGCTTAAATCCAATGTTAAATGCAAATATGAATTCAAATAAGAGAACACACATTATATCATTTTATTTATATATGTGTGTGTGTGTGTGTGTGTGTGTGTGTGTGTGTGTATATATATATATATATATATATATATATATATATATAGACACATATATACATATATATATATATTGCGTTTCTTGCTTCACATCCACTTCTTCCTGTTGAGCTCTCACTTCTCTCTCTTCTGTCCAAAAGGAGAAGTCACTTCTCCCTAAAATTCAAGTCTAGCTTGACCCCTGGATATGATAAACCATATCACATGGTTCTGATGGTTTGTTTCAATTTGTGCACGCAGCACATGTAGATTTTGAGTTTAACGGTTGAAGAAAATATGTATATGACATTCAAATCCAGCAACTGAACATTGGCAAGACATCAAGGATAAGCTTCAAAAGAGCCTTTGCATTTAATTATTCGTGGTACAGCCAGTTGAAATTGCAGTATTTTAACACCATATGCTTTTAGGCTTATTTTTAAGTTCCTTCAAACCTTAGGACAGATAACAGTTTCAGTTATTCTTAAAAAATCTGTAACATGAAAAAATCCACAAAAGAAAATGTTCATGGAAAAGTAGAAAAATGAAAGTAAACAAAATTAAACTAAATGCAAGTTAAAATGACAGTAGTAATGATATTTATGCTGCATTTTTTATTTCTTATTATCATTAATTTCATTCAAGCTGTTTTAGTGAAAATCATTACATTTGGCTGCTTCTTGTTGTGGATCACCTTCCGTCATGAGCCTCTTCTGTATTTAATTACACTCATTCCATTATTCTAATTAATTAGGATTTGTGCTTATCAGAAACCAAAAAAATAAGTCTTCCATACAAATAGCAATTAAAACATTTCTATGTCAATTTTGCTTAAAGAAAATGAGCATGGCATTTTTTGTGTTTCTGTGAAGTAGACTTTCAAGACCCATAGAATGTTGATTTTCAACCAAATTTATCATGCACCTTTGTGTTAATGATGCCTTGAATGAATTGGATTGCCAGTATTCTACAGCATTTAGAGGAGTTGCAGCACCTGAATACCCAATACCTGACTTTGATTTGCCACCACAAGTTCATCTGTCCAAGACCTAGTCAAGCAAATTCTATTAAGAAGAGCCCATTGTAATGCACACCATAATATCTCTATATTTCCTCAAATGTTTGCAAAAGTTTATTTGTGTAGCAAAACATTCCCCACTTACCCACTCTGTCAAACAAGGAATTTATTCATTACCAGTTGGTGACTCAAAAATGTTCAAAGGCTGGAAGATCAACAAAGTTTTCTGTAGAATACATATGATTCCTTCCTCTCAGAAACTCCATTATTCATTTCTCTCATTTTTGATGTGGACAAAATTAAGTATTTAAATATCATTTAAAAAATACCATAATTTGTTTTAATATTATAACTGGTTTAAACAATTTCTGCACCCTTGTTGAATTATATGTATGTATGTATGTATGTATGTATGTATGTATGTATGTATGTATGTATGTATGTGATTTAATGGCACATCAGCACAGTCCAGGCTGTATAGTGTTGAGTCAGTGTAGATGCTGTATATACTCTCTTAAAACTTGAATCCAACTGCTGTCTGCATCCAACTGCTGTCTGAATCCAACTGCTGTCTGCATCCAACTGCTGTCTGAATCCAACTGCTGAGATTTGTGATTGCATATTCTAGCAGATCTGGGTCTATGCATTTAGTAGAATAAACAACATTAGGTGACAACAGATCTGGGTCTGTGCATTTAGTAGAATAAACAACATTAGGTGACAACAGATCTGGGTTTGTGTTGTTTACACTTGGGCTTGTATATGATAGATATGGTATTAACAAAAGCTATAAAAAAAAAAAACGATGAAGGTAAAATGGTATAAAATCATGTACATCCATACATTACTCTCTATGCAAAAAACACTCAACTAAATGAAATCTCTGCTAGCATATTTCTATCCATTTGTAGATGATGTGATTACACTTTAAGGACATTGCAGCTTTGAAACTTTGACATTTATTATGACAAAAACTTTATATGATTGAGCAGAAACCATTTGAGGTAGACAAATAAAATTTTGTAAGCTTACTTGTATTCCTTTGTTTATATTAAATGATTAGATTTCAACACCATTATAGTAATTTGGTTTAAATTTTGTACACATTTTGAAACTTTTGTGGCAGTTTTTTTATGAATACCTTGTTAGCATGATTGAGCAAAAGGCAAGACAAGTGAAATCTGTCAGGCATGAGACAGACAAGTGAAATCTGTCAGGCATCAGACAGACAAGTGAAATCTGTCAGGCATCAGACAGACAAGTGAAATCTGTCAGGCATGAGACTGACAAATGAAATCTTAGGTTTGAGACACACAAGTGAAATCTGTCAGGCATGAGACAGAGAAGTGAAATCTGTCAGGCATGAGACTAACACATGAAATCTGCCATGCATGAGACAGACAAGTGAAATCTGTCAGGCATGACAGACAAGTGAAATCTGTCAGGCATGAGAATGACAAATGAAATCTGCCAGGCATGAGACAGACAAGCAAAATCTGTCAGGCATGAGACAGACAAGTGAAATCTGTCAGGCATGAGACAGACAAGTGTCAAGCATAAGACAGACAAGTGAAATGTGTCAGGCATGTTATAGATGAACTAATTATTATTTCCTGCTATTGCACTTACACATAAATCTAGTTTTATATAGTTTGCATCAGTAAAATGAAATATTAAAAACTGATTTCATTTTTTATGTACTTCATTACAGTAAAGGTAAACTCTTGATATATTTTAACTGCTCAAACCCTATTTCTTACCTGTTTAGGTTAAACAGAGGTTGTGTGTTCAAGTGGAGGAAACAATGGTACAGTTGTGCAATAAAGGTGGAGACAAAGGTAAAGGTATGCTGCAATGAAAAAATTATTGATAAGATTGTATTTTTACTCACAATAGTATTTTAATGCAGTAATATTTGCCTATTTACAAGCACACTGACTTTTTTCCTTGTATAATCTTTAATTGCAATATTAAATTTCACCCTCCTAATATTGGGTCATCTGAAATTTGTTAGGATATAGAATTAAGCTTTGTCCACCAGCTTACTTCCTTATGAACTCTGTGTGTGCATATCTGGTGCTTAGAGCTATTCCACTAAAGTTTACCATAGCGCCACCTACATTTACCTAGAAATGGTGGAATACTGCCTATGTTTTTTTCTAATAATGTTTTTTCATACCAGCCACATATTTAAAAAATGAAAGCCTGTATTTTTGATATAACCTTTGCTGGGTCCTTCATTCATCCCTAACAAAAGCAGAAATATTCCCCTGGTGTTTCAGCTCCTCCTTGTCAAATCAAATGGAATGACCCTTAATGTAGAAATTATTTACACTCTTTTATTCATATAAATTGTGCCTATAATCAAATGTTCATGGCTGTGGAGTTTTACCTTGATGACACATCAGAAGCCAGGTAAAATTCTCTCACCTTTTCCCAACCTTTTTTAGGCTGCTTAACAGGATTCCAGCAAGGACTTTTCAGCTGTATGAACAACTATCAGGTAATTTTGATTTGCCATCTCTCTTTCTCTGATTCTCTATCTCTCTTTTCTCATCTGTGTCTGTTTGTCAGTCTGTTCCTCTCTGTGTGTGTGTGTGTCTCTCTCTCTTTCTCTCTCTCACACATGCACACACACACACAGAGCATGTAAACATGCTCATGCACATGTCCCTCACTTTAGAGCACCTCAGTATAAGGTTGCCTCTTATGATGTAGATATAGGTCACATCAGATTGTTTGAATTTTATTGCATCATTGCTGTTTGCATTATTTCACTTAATTTGATGCTTGGCAGATAAAAAGACCAATTATTGTGTGATTTCACATCATGAAATACCCTGGTTATGTATTTTATATGATTTTATGACACAGCCATGCTGGACTCCATAATATTCTCCATCACTTCATCAACAGTGTTTTAACAAGGTAAAACTTATTTTCTTTCCTGCCCAGGTGCACTCTTAGAGTGTAGGCAGGGTGGTGTCCTATCTCATGTTACTGTGAATCATTTATTTCAATCCCTTTCTAGGCCCTGTCAGGTGATAGCAGCAAACCATAAGTTTATCCCCATGATTTGCTACAAATTTCCTTAAAACAGTTTTTGGACTTCTGTTTGTTTTTGTTCAGCAAAACCTATTGTACAGTGTTCATATTACTGATCATGATGTTGCCATATGCACAGTGGTAAATCCACTCACTTAAATTTCATTAGTTTGATGAAAATGTTCTCTGTGTTTTGTTGGCACAGATGTCTGTTTTGATTTCCATTCAATTTTCTGACTGCAGGCATTGGATCAAAAGTCTTTTACATCAACATAAACAATATTTATTCTCATATGTTCTTCAGGTGTCAGCACTCAGCCACAACTTTGTTCTGGTCAAGTTCTGGCATGAAAATCATCTCACTCCAGGCTTTATACTGGAAGTACTTATTAAATTTACCTCAAATGAATCATATTCAGGTAGTGTCCTTTCATTAAAACTAGCTTTCTCAGTCATTCAGCTGTTGACAGTCCTCCATAAATGTTGTGCAGTAACTGCAAAATGAAGTTGCCCTTCTCTTACCCTGTTTGACCAGCTTAACTGTGAGCAATATAGCCTTGTTTGACCAGCTAACTGGAAGCAGTATAGCCTTGTTTGACCAGCTTAACTGAGCAGTATAGCTTTTTTGCAGTTGAGCATTAACAAGCTTAATCTGTGAAACCACTTTTGATTGTTTTACAATGAAAGGTAAACAACACCAAGTCACCTTTGAATGAAGTTTAATTTGTGACATCTTTTGTGATTGCGCAATAAAGAAACAATGTGTAAACTGAACATGGTAACCTTTAAATTATACTTCCCTAAGGTGTTTGACAGTCTAATAGTCTAATGGGCAAACAGATCAAACACAGTTTGAAGTAGTGATATTTGGGATATTTTATTACCAATGTCTGTTTGCTCCAAAGTATGTGCCGGTCAGACCTCTGATCTGGCGGTCATGTCTGGCAAATACAAGGGTTTAAGGAAGCCTGACATGCATTAAAAATAACATGACTTTAAAGTGATGGTATAAAGTGATTTTGTAAACCAGCACTGTTGGTATATGAAATTGTGATTTGCCCATGGTGTATGAATTTACAGTTAATTATAGTTTCAGCAGTTGGCTATTGCTTCTCTACTCTTATGATCAGTGATGAATTTCCACTTATAAATCTTTAATGAAATAAGAAGAAAAATAATTAGGAAAAATAATAATAATCCCCATTTTCTAAATGCTGGAACATGTTGGTAACAATGTCCTCAGAATCTCTGCATTTCCTGTTGTCTGTTTTCTCTGTACCAATTTCATGGCAAGAGGGACAAAATCTAAGTGGAAATTTGTGGGATGAGAGAGAAAAGAATTTGGGCTGGATAAAAACCTTGAACTTGAATTTACACCAAGTAGCCTACAGGAACCATGATTGTTATAATGTTATGTGTTCACTGGCCATTGGATTTTTTACACGATTGCAATGATATAAAGTTTCAGTGTCCAGAAGGCCATACAGTAAATTGATTGGCTAGGAGGGTACACATAGACTGTAATCTATTGGATGCTTTATTTTGGTTTTGAAACATATAATCAAAAACGGATCATACTTAAATATTGAATCGTCTTAAGGACTCTCTGACTGTATTGGCTGGTCAGTCATCATGTCAGTGTTACCTCTATTGAACCAGCCTACTTTCTCTCTCTCTCAGTATATGATGGTAAAACTGACTGACTAATCGATGAACAGAGATGGACGACAATAAAAAAAATTGCACGGTCAATTTCCCGCACACAATGCCCCATTGAACGGATAGAGAGATGGGGGATAAAAGTCTTTTGATCAATACCATGATTATGAATTAGATCAACTGTAAACAACTTTAAATGTGTGAATTGCCTCTTGTTTGTTCATCATTTCACTTAGGCTGTTTCCCACTTGTTTTGATGAACTTGCTGGTGATTGATGGCTGTTCTTTCATGATTTGGGATGCTAGCCATACAGTGTTTTAGTGATCTGCTTTACTTAGACCAACTTCAGTTTTAAGCATCTCTTTTATTTATTGAATCAGCATGAAGGAAAATAAAAGCTAAACAAACCCAACAAGTTAAACAATTTCAACAAGGATTGTTAATGGCTACATAACTGCAGAACTACATTTTGTAGCAGACAAACTGGGAATTGATATGAAGAGTTCACCCATGCCATTGGACATTTTCCTGTAGTTATTCAGTCTTAACTCTGGTGGAAATGTAATTATGTCTATTTGTAAGTGTATAATAAAATATGTTTGGTATGTGTACTGTATCTTTGATAAGCCATTCATTTCCTTATGATGAAAAATGTGTGCATCTCGTGTTACATTAAAGGTACAGTCTACATACCTTATATATATATATATATATATATATATATATATATATATATATATATATATATATATATATATATATATAT